>JAVLSZ010000095.1:60000-67500 GCA_032313775.1 Urocyon cinereoargenteus | reverse complement strand
TTAGGGTTAGGGGTTAGGGTTCGGGTTCGGGTAAGGGTTAGGGTTAAGTTTCGGGTTAGGGTTAGGGGTTAGTGTTCGGGTTAGGGTTCGGACAGGGTTAGGGTTAGGGTTCGGGTTAGGGTTAGGGTTAGGTTTCGGGTTAGGGTTCGGGTTAGGGTTCGGGTTAGGGTTAGGGTTAGGGTTATGGATAGGGTTCGGGTTAGGGTTAAGGTTCGGGTTAGGGTTAGGGTTCGGGTTAGGGTTCGGGTTAGGGTTCGGGTTAGGGTTAGGGATCAGGTTAGGGTTGGGTTCGGGTTAGGTTTCGGGTTAGGGTTAGGGTTCGGGTTCGGGTTAGGGTTCGGGTTCGGGTTAGGGTTAGGGTTCGTGTTAGGGTTAGGTTTAGGCTTCGGGTTAGGGTTAGGGTTCGGGCTAGGGTTAGGTTTAGGGTTCGGGTTAGGGTTAGGGTTAGGGTTAGGGTTCGTGTTAGGGTTCGGTTTAGGGGTCGGGTTAGGGTTAGGTTTAGGTTTCGGGTTAGGGTTAGGGTTAGGGTTATGGTCGGGTTAGGGTTAGGGTTCGGCTAGGGTTAGGGTTCGGGTTCGGGTTAGGGTTAGGGTTGGGGATCGGGTTAGGGTTCGGGTTAGGTTTCGGGTTAGGGTTAGGTTTAGGGTTTGGGTCCGGTTTCGGGGTTAGGGTTAGGTTTAGGGTTCGGGTTAGGGTTAGGGTTCGGGTTAGGGTTAGGGTTAGGTTTCGGGTTCGTGTTAGGGTTAGGGTTAGGGTTCGTGTTCGGGGTCGGGTTCGGGTTAGGTTTAGGGTTCGAGTTAGTGTTCGGGTTAGTGTTTGGGTTAGGGTTAGGGTTAGGGTTAGTTTTCGGGTTAGGGTTAGGGTTAGTGTTCGGGTTAGGGTTAGGGTTAGGGTTAGGGTTAGGTTTTAGGGTTAGGGTTAGGGTTAGGGTTAGGGTTAGGGGTTAGGGTTAGGGTTAGGGTTAGGGTTCGTGTTAGCGTTAGGGTTAGGATTGGGGTTAGGTTTAGGTTTAGGGTTAGGGTTAGGGTTTGGGTTAGGGTTAGGGTTAGGGTTAGGTTTCGGGTTAGGGTTAGGGATCGGGTTCGGGTTCGGGTTAGGGTTAGGGTTAGGGTTAGGGTTCGGGTTAGATTTAGGGTTAGGGTTCGGGTTAGGGTTAGGGTTAGGTTTTGGGTTAGGGTTAGGGTTAGGGTTAGGGTTCGGGTTAGGTTTCGGGTTAGGGTTAGGGTTAGGATTCGTGTTAGGGTTAGGTTAGGGTTCGGGTTAGTGTTAGGGTTCGGGTTAGGGTTAGGTTTAGGTTTCGGGTTAGGGTTAGGGTTAGGCTTCGGGTTAGGGTTAGGGTTCGGGTTCGGGTTATGGTTAGGTTTCGGGTTCGGGTTAGGTTTCGGGTTTGGGTTAGGGTTCGGGCTAGGGTTAGGTTTAGGGTTAGGTTTCGGGTTAGGGTTAGGGTTCGGGTTCGGGTTCGGGTTAGGGTTAGGTTTCGGTTTAGGGTTAGGTTTCGGGTTAGGGTTAGGGTTAGGGTTCGGGTTAGGGTTAGGGTTAGGGTTAGGGTTCGGGTTAGGGTTATGGTTAGGGTTCGGGTTAGGGTTAGGGTTCGGGTTAGGGTTAGGGTTAGGGTTTGGGTTAGGGTTCGGGTTAGGTTTAGGGTTAGGGTTCGGGTTAGGTTTAGGGTTCGGGTAAGGGTTAGGGTTAGGGTTAGGGTTTGGGTTAGGGTTAGGGTTCGTGTTGGGTGGGTTCGGTTTAGTTTTCGGGTTAGGGTTAGGGTTCGGGTTCGGGTTAGGGTTAGGATTCGGGTTAGGTTTAGGGTTAGGGTTCGGGTTAGAGTTAGGGTTCGGACTAGGGTTAGGATTAGGGTTCGGGTTAGGGTTAGGGTTAGGGTTAGGGTTAGGGTTCGTGTTAGGGTTCGGGTTAGGGGTCGGGTTAGTGTTAGGGTTAGGGTTCAGGTTAGGGTTAGGTTTAGGGTTAGGGTCGGGTTAAGGTTAGGGTTCGGGTTAGGGTTAGGGTTCGGGTTCGGGTTCGGGTTCGGGTTAGGGTTAGTGTTGGGGTTCGGGTTAGGGTTCGGGTTAGGGTTCGGGTTAGGGTTAGGTTTAGGTTTAGGGTCCGGGTTCGGGGTTAGGGTTAGTGTTAGGGTTCGGGTTAGGGTTAGGTTTCGGGTTAGGGTTAGGGTTCGTGTTAGGGTTAGAGTTAGGGTTCGGGTTCGTGTTCGGGTTCGGGTTAGGGTTAGGGTTCGTGTTAGGGTTCGGGTTAGTGTTTGGGTTAGAGTTAGGGTTAGGGTTAGGGTTCGGGTTCGGGTTATTGTTCGGGTTCGGTTTAGGGTTCGGGTTAGGTTTAAGGTTAGGTTTAGGGTTCGGGTTAGGGTTAGGGTTCGGGTTCGGGTTAGGGTTAGGTTTCGGGTTAGGGTTAGGTTTAGGGGTTAGGGTTAGGGTTGAGTTAGAGTTCGGGTTATGGTTCGGGTTAGGATTAGGGTTAGGGTTCGGTTTAGGGTTCGAGTTAGGTTTAGTGTTAGGGTTAGGGTTAGGGTTCGGTTTCGGGTTAGGGTTAGGGTTCTGGTTAGGTTTAGGGTTCGGGTTAGGGTTAGGGGTTAGGTTTAGGGTTAGGGTTAGGGTTCGGGTTAGGGTTAGGGTTAGGGTTAGGGTTAGGTTTCGGGTTAGGGTTAGGGTTAGTGTTCGGGTTAGGGTTAGGGCTAGGGTTAGGGTTAGGTTTTAGCGTTAGGGTTCGGATTAGGGTTAGGGTTAGGGTTAGGGGTTAGGGTTAGGGTTAGGGTTAGGGTTCGGGTTAGCGTTAGGGTTAGGATTGGGGTTAGGGTTAGGTTTAGGGTTAGGGTTAGGGTTCGGGTTAGGGTTAGGGTTAGGGTTAGGTTTCGGGTTAGGGTTAGGGTTCGGGTTCGGGTTCGGGTTAGGGTTAGGGTTAGGGTTAGGGTTCGGGTTAGATTTAGGGTTAGGGTTCGGGTTAGGGTTAGGGTTAGGGTTTGGGTTAGGGTTAGGGTTAGAGTTCGGGTTAGGGTTCGGGATAGGGTTAGGTTTAGGAATCGTGTTAGGGTTAGGGTTAGGGTTCGGGTTAGTGTTAGGGTTCGGGTTAGGGTTAGGTTTAGGTTTCGGGTTAGGGTTAGGGTTAGGCTTCGGGTTAGGGTTAGGGTTCGGGTTCGGGTTATAGTTAGGTATCGGGTTCGGGTTAGGGTTCGGGTTTGGGTTAGGGTTCGGGCTAGGGTTATGTTTAGGGTTAGGGATCGGGTTAGGGTTAAGGTTCTGGTTCGGGTTCGGGTTAGGGTTAGGGTTCGGGTTAGGGTTAGGTTTCGGGTTAGGGTTAGGGTTAGGGTTCGGGTTAGGGTTAGGGTTAGGGTTCGGGTTACGTTTAGGGTTCGGGTTAGGGATAGGGTTAGGTTTCGGGTTCGGGTTTGGGTTATGGTTAGGGTTAGGGTTATGGTTAGGGATCGGGTTCGGGTTAGGGTTAGGGTGCGGGTTAGGTTTAGGGTTAGGGTTAGGGTTCGGGTTCGGGTTAGGGTAAGGGTTCGTGTTAGGGTTTGGTTTCGGGTTAGGTTTAGGTTTAGGGTTCGGGTTAGTGTTCGGGTTCGGGTTAGGGTTAGGGTTAGGGTTCGGGTTAGGGTTAGGGTTCGGGTTCGGGTTAGGGTTAGGGTTAGGGTTAGGGTTAGGTTTAAGGTTCGGGTTCGGGTTAGGGTTAGGGGTTAGGGTTCGGGTTCGGGTAAGGGTTAGGGTTAAGTTTCGGGTTAGGGTTAGGGGTTAGTGTTCGGGTTAGGGTTCGTACAGGGTTAGGGTTAGGGTTCGGGTTAGGGTTCGAGTCAGGGTTAGGGTTAGGGTTCGGGTTACGGTTCGGGTTAGGGTTCGGGTTAGGGTTAGGGTTAGGGTTATGGATAGGGTTCGGGTTAGGGTTAAGGTTCGGGTTAGGGTTAGGGTTCGGGTTAGGGTTCGGGTTAGGGTTAGGGATCAGGTTAGGGTTGGGTTCGGGTTAGGTTTCGGGTTAGGGTTAGGGTTCGGGTTCGGGTTAGGGTTCGGGTTCGGGTTAGGTTTAGGGTTCGTGTTAGGGTTAGGTTTAGGGTTCGGGTTAGGGTTAGGGTTCGGGCTAGGGTTAGGGTTAGGGTTCGGGTTAGGGTTAGGGTTAGGGTTAGGGTTCGTGTTAGGGTTCGGTTTATGGGTCGGGTTAGGGTTAGGGTTAGGTTTCGGGTTAGGGTTAGGGTTAGGGTTAGGGTCGGTTTAGGGTTAGGGTTCGGCTAGGGTTAGGGTTCGGGTTCGGGTTAGGGTTAGGGTTGGGGATCGGGTTAGGGTTCGGGTTAGGGTTCGGGTTAGGGTTAGGTTTAGGGTTTGGGTCCGGTTTCGGGGTTAGGATTAGGGTTAGGGTTCGGGTTAGGGTTAGGGTTCGGGTTAGGGTTAGGGTTAGGTTTCGGGTTCGTGTTAGGGTTAGGGTTAGGGTTCGTGTTCGGGGTCGAGTTCGGGTTAGGGTTAGGGTTCGAGTTAGGGTTCAGGTTAGTGTTTTGGTTAAGGTTAGGGTTAGGGTTAGGGTTCGGGTTCGGGTTATTGTTCGGGTTCGGGTTAGGGTTCGGATTAGTGTTAGGGTTAGGGTTAGGGTTCGGGTTAGGGTTAGGGTTTGGTTTCGGTTTAGGGTTAGGTTTCGGGTTAGGGTTAGAGTTAGGGGTTAGGGTTAGGGTCGAGTTAGAGTTCGGGTTAGGGATCGGGTTAGGGTTAGGGTTAGGGTTAGGGTTCGGGTTAGGGTTCAAGTTAGGGTTAGGGTTAGGGTTAGGGTTTGGGTTAGGGTTAGGGTTAGGGTTCGGGTTAGGTTTAGGGTTCGGGTTAGGTTTAGGGGTTATGGTTAGGGTTAGGGTTAGGGTTAGGGTTAGGGTTAGGGTTCGGGTTAGGTTAGGTTTAGGGTTAGGGTTAGGGTTCGGGTTAGGGTTAGGGTTAGTGTTCGGGTTAGGGTTAGGGTCAGGGTTAGGGTTAGGGTTAGGTTTTAGGGTTAGGGTTAGGGTTAGGGTTAGGGTTAGGGGTTAGGGTTAGGGTTAGGGTTAGGGTTAGGGTTAGGGTTCGGGATAGCGTTCGGGTTCGGATTAGGTTTAGGGTTAGGTTTAGGGTTAGGGTTAGGGTTCGGGTTAGGGTTAGGGTTAGGGTTAGGGTTCGGGTTCGGGTTAGGGTTAGGGTTCGGTTTCGGGATAGGGTTAGGTTTAGGGTTAGGGTTAGGGTTCGGGTTAGGGTTAGGGTTAGGGTTCGGGTTAGGGTTAGGTTAGGGTTTGGGTTAGGGTTAGGGTTAGGGTTAGGGTTCGGGTTAGGGTTCGGGTTAGGGTTAGGGTTAGGTTTCGGGTTAGGGTTAGGTTTAGGGTTCGGGTTAGGGTTAGGGTTAGGGTTTGGGTTAGGGTTAGGGTTCGGGTTCGGGTTATGGTTAGGGTTCGGGTTCGGGTTAGGGTTCGGGTTTTGGTTAGGGTTCGGGTTAGGGATAGGTTTAGGGTTAGGGTTCAGTTTAGGGTTAGGGTTCGGGTTCGGGTTCGGGTTAGGGTTAGGGTTCGGGTTAGGGTTAGGTTTCGGGTTAGGGTTAGGTTTAGGGTTCGGGTTAGGGTTAGGGTTAGGGTTCGGGTTAGTGTTAGGGTTAGGTTTAGGGTTAGGGTTAGGGTTAGGCTTCAGGTTAGGTTTAGGGTTAGGGTTCGGGTTAGGGTTAGGGTTCTGGTTAGGGTTAGGGGTTAGTGTTCAGGTTAGGGTTAGGGTTAGGTTTCGGGTTAGGGTTCGGGTTAGGGTTAGGGTTAGGTTTCGGGTTAGGGTTAGGGTTAGGGTTAGGGTTAGAGTTCGGGTTACGGTTAGGGTTCGGGTTAGGGTTAGGGTTAGGGTTAGGGTTCGGGTTAGGGTTATGGTTAGGGTTCGGTTTAGGGTTAGGGTTCGGGTTAGGGTTAGGGTTAGGGTTCGGGTTAGGGTTCGGGTTAGGTTTAGGGTTAGGGTTTGGGTTAGGTTTAGGGTTCGGGTAAGGGTTAGGGTTAGGGTTAGGGTTTGGGTTAGGGTTAGGGTTCGGGTTAGGGTGGGTTCGGTTTAGTTTTCGGGTTAGGGTTAGGGTTCGGGTTCGGGTTAGGGTTAAGATTCGGGTTAGGTTTAGGGTTAGGGTTCGGGTTAGATTTAGGGTTCGGACTAGGGTTAGGGTTAGGGTTCGGGTTAGGGTTAGGGTTAGGGTTAGGGTTCGTGTTAGGGTTCGGGTTAGTGGTCGGGTTAGGGTTAGGGTTAGGGTTCAGGTTAGGGTTAGGTTTAGGGTTAGGGTCGGGTTAAGGTTAGGGTTCGGGTTAGGGTTAGGGTTCGGGTTCGGGTTCGGGTTCGGGTTAGGGTTAGGGTTGGGGTTCGGGTTAGGGTTCGGGTTAGGGTTCGGGTTAGGGTTAAGTTTAGGTTTAGGGTCCGGGTTCGGGGTTAGGGTTAGTGTTAGGGTCCGGGTTAGGGTTAGGGTTCGGGTTAGGGTTAGGGTTCGTGTTAGGGTTAGGGTTAGGGTTCGGGTTCGTGTTCGGGTTCGGGTTAAGGTTAGGGTTCGTGTTAGGGTTCCGGTTAGTGTTTGGGTTAGAGTTAGGGTTAGGGTTAGGGTTCGGGTTCGTGTTATAGTTCGGGTTCGTTTTAGGGTTCGGGTTAGGGTTAAGGTTAGGGTTAGGGTTCGGGTTAGGGTTAGGGTTCGTGTTCGGGTTAGGGTTAGGTTTCGGGTTAGGGTTAGGTTTAGGGGTTAGGGTTAGGGTTGAGTTAGAGTTCGGGTTAGGGTTCGGGTTAGGATTAGGGTTAGGGTTCGGTTTAGGGTTCGAGTTAGGTTTAGTGTTAGGGTTAGCATTAGGGTTCGGTTTCGGGTTAGGGTTAGGGTTCTGGTTAGGTTTAGGGTTCGGGTTAGGGTTAGGGGTTAGGTTTAGGGTTAGGGTTAGGGTTCGGGTTAGGGTTAGGGTTAGGGTTAGGGTTAAGTTTCGGGTTAGGGTTAGGGTTAGGGTTAGGTTTCGGGTTAGGGTTAGGGTTAGTGTTCGGGTTAGGGTTAGGGTTAGGGTTAGGGTTAGGTTTTAGGGTTAGGGTTAGGGTTAGGGTTAGGGTTAGGGGTTAGGGTTATGGTTAGGGTTAGGGTTCGTTTTAGCGTTAGGGTTAGGATTGGGGTTAGGGTTAGGTTTAGGGTTAGGGTTAGGGTTCGTGTTAGGGTTAGGGTTAGGGTTAGGTTTCGGGTTAGGTTTAGGGTTCGGGTTCGGGTTCGGGTTAGGGTTAGGGTTAGGGTTAGGGTTCGGGTTACATTTAGGGTTAGGGTTCGGGTTAGGTTTAGGGTTAGGTTTTGGGTTAGGGTTAGGGTTAGGGTTAGGGTTCGGGTTAGGGTTCGGGTTAGGGTTAGGGTTAGGATTAGTGTTAGGGTTAGGTTTAGGGTTCGGGTTAGTGTTAGGGTTCGGGTTAGGGTTAGGTTTAGGTTTCGGGTTAGGGTTAGGGTTAGGCTTCGGGTTAGGGTTAGGGTTCGGGTTCGGGTTATGGTTAGGTTTCGGGTTCGGGTTAGGGTTCGGGTTTGGGTTAGGGTTCG
>JAVLSZ010000095.1:40000-57500 GCA_032313775.1 Urocyon cinereoargenteus | reverse complement strand
GGTTAGGTTTAGGGTTAGGGTTCAGTTTAGGGTTAGGGTTCGGGTTCGGGTTCGGGTTAGGGTTAGGGTTCGGGTTAGGGTTAGGTTTCGGGTTAGGGTTAGGGTTAGGGTTCGGGTTAGGGTTAGGGTTAGGGTTCGGGTTAGTGTTAGGGTTAGGTTTAGGGTTAGGGTTAGGGTTAGGCTTCAGGTTAGGTTTAGGGTTAGGGTTCGGGTTAGGGTGAGGGTTCTGGTTAGGGTTAGGGGTTAGTGTTCAGGTTAGGGTTAGGGTTAGGTTTCGGGTTAGGGTTCGGGTTAGGGTTAGGGTTAGGTTTCGGGTTAGGGTTAGGGTTAGGGTTAGGGTTAGAGTTCGGGTTCGGGTTATTGTTCGGGTTCGGGTTAGGTTTAGGGTTCGGGTAAGGGTTAGGGTTAGGGTTAGGTTTTGGGTTAGGGTTAGGGTTCGGGTTAGGGTGGGTTCGGTTTAGTTTTCGGGTTAGGGTTAGGGTTCGGGTTCGGTTTAGGGTTAAGATTCGGGTTAGGTTTAGGGTTAGGGTTCGGGTTATATTTAGGGTTCGGACTAGGGTTAGGGTTAGGGTTCGGGTTAGGGTTAGGGTTAGGGTTAGGGTTAGGGTTCGTGTTAGGGATCGGGTTAGGGGTCGGGTTAGGGTTAGGGTTAGGGTTCAGGTTAGGGTTAGGTTTAGGTTTAGGGTCGGGTTAAGGTTAGGTTTCGGGTTAGGGTTAGGGTTCGGGTTCGGGTTCGGGTTCGGGTTAGGGTTAGGGTTGGGGTTCGGGTTAGGGTTCGGGTTAGGGTTCGGGTTAGGGTTAGTGTTTGGGTTAGAGTTAGGGTTAGGGTTAGGGTTCGGGTTCGGGTTATTGTTCGGGTTCGGTTTAGGGTTCGGGTTAGGGTTAAGGTTAGGGTTAGGGTTCGGGTTAGGGTTAGGGTTCGTGTTCGGGTTAGGGTTAGGTTTCGGGTTAGGGTTAGGTTTAGGGGTTAGGGTTAGGGTTGAGTTAGAGTTCGGGTTAGGGTTCGGGTTAGGATTAGGGTTAGGGTTCGGTTTAGGGTTCGAGTTAGGTTTAGTGTTAGGGTTAGCGTTAGGGTTCGGTTTCGGGTTAGGGTTAGGGTTCTGGTTAGGTTTAGGGTTCGGGTTAGGGTTAGGGGTTAGGTTTAGGGTTAGGGTTAGGGTTCGGGTTAGGGTTAGGGTTAGGGTTAGGGTTAGGTTTCGGGTTAGGGTTAGGGTTAGGGTTAGGTTTCGGGTTAGGGTTAGTGTTCGGGATAGGGTTAGGGTTAGGGTTAGGGTTAGGTTTTAGGGTTAGGGTTAGGGTTAGGGGTTAGTGTTAGTGTTAGGGTTTGGTTCGTGTTAGCGTTAGGGTTAGGATTGGGGTTAGGGTTAGGTTTAGGGTTAGGGTTAGGGTTCGGGTTAGGGTTAGGTTTAGGGTTAGGTTTCGGGTTAGGGTTAGGGTTCGGGTTCGGTTTCGGGTTAGGGTTAGGGTTAGGGTTAAGGTTAGGGTTAGATTTAGGGTTAGGGTTCGGGTTAGGGTTAGGGTTAGGTTTTGGGTTAGGGTTAGGGTTAGGGTTAGGGTTCGGGTTAGGGTTCGGGTTAGGGTTAGGTTTAGGATTCGTGTTAGGGTTAGGGTTAGGGTTCGGGTTAGTGTTAGGGTTCGGGTTAGTGTTAGGTTTAGGTTTCGGGTTAGGGTTAGGGTTAGGCTTCGGGTTAGGGTTAGGGTTTAGGTTCGGGTTATGGTTAGGTTTCGGGTTCGGGTTAGGGTTCGGGGTTGGGTTAGTGTTCGGGCTAGGGTTAGGTTTAGGGTTAGGGTTCGGGTTAGGGTTAGGGTTCGGGTTCGGGTTCGGGTTAGGGTTAGGGTTCGGGTTAGGGTTAGGTTTCGGGTTAGGGTTAGGGTTAGGGTTCGGGTTAGGGTTAGGGTTAGGGTTCGGGTTACGGTTAGGGTTCGGGTTAGGGTTAGGGTTAGGGTTAGGGTTCGGGTTAGGGTTATGGTTAGGGTTCGTGTTAGGGTTAGGGTTCGGGTTAGGGTTAGGGTTAGGGTTCGGGTTAGGGTTCGGGTTAGGTTTAGTGTTAGGTTTCGGGTAGGTTTAGGGTTCGGGTAAGGGTTAGGGTTAGGGTTAGGGTTTGGATTAGGGTTAGGGTTCGGGTTAGGGTGGGTTCGGTTTAGTTTTCGGGTTAGGGATAGGGTTCGTGTTCGGGTTAGGGTTAGGATTCGGGTTAGGTTTAGGGTTAGGGTTCGGGTTAGAGTTAGGGTTCGGACTAGGGTTAGGATTAGGGTTCGGGTTAGGGTTAGGGTTAGGGTTAGGGTTAGGGTTCGTGTTAGGGTTCGGGTTAGGGGTCGGGATAGTGTTAGGGTTAGGGTTCAGGTTAGGGTTAGGTTTAGGGTTAGGGTCGGGTTAAGGTTAGGGTTCGGGTTAGGGTTAGGGTTCGGGTTCGGGTTCGGGTTAGGGTTAGGGTTGGGGTTCGGGTTAGGGTTCGGGTTAGGGTTCGGGTTAGGGTTAGGTTTAGGTTTAGGGTCCGGGTTCGGGGTTAGGGTTAGTGTTAGGGTTCGGGTTAAGGTTAGGTTTCGGGTTAGGGTTAGGGTTCGTGTTAGGGTTAGGGTTAGGGTTCGGGTTCGTGTTCGGGTTCGGGTTAGGGTTAGGGTTCGTGTTAGGGTTCGGGTTAGTGTTTGGGTTAGAGTTAGGGTTAGGGTTAGGGTTCGGGTTCGGGTTATTGTTCGGGTTCGGTTTAGGGTTCGGGTTAGGGTTAAGGTTAGGTTTAGGGTTCGGGTTAGGGTTAGGGTTCGGGTTCGTGTTAGGGTTAGGTTTCGGGTTAGGGTTAGGTTTAGGGGTTAGGGTTAGGGTTGAGTTAGAGTTCGGGTTAGGGTTCGGGTTAGGATTAGGGTTAGGGTTCGGTTTAGGGTTCGAGTTAGGTTTAGTGTTAGGGTTAGGGTTAGGGTTCGGTTTCGGGTTAGGGTTAGGGTTCTGGTTAGGTTTAGGGTTCGGGTTAGGGTTAGGGGTTAGGTTTAGGGTTAGGGTTAGGGTTCGGGTTAGGGTTAGGGTTAGGGTTAGGGTTAGGTTTCGGGTTAGGGTTAGGGTTAGTGTTCGGGTTAGGGTTAGGGCTAGGGTTAGGGTTAGGTTTTAGCGTTAGGGTTCGGGTTAGGGTTAGGGTTAGGGTTAGCGGTTAGGGTTAGGGTTAGGGTTAGGGTTCGGGTTAGCGTTATGGTTAGGATTGGGGTTAGGGTTAGGTTTAGGGTTAGGGTTAGGGTTCGGGATAGGGTTAGGGTTAGGGTTAGGTTTCGGGTTAGGGTTAGGGTTAGGGTTAGGGTTAGGGTTAGGGTTCGGGTTAGCGTTAGGGTTCGGATTAGGTTTAGGGTTAGGTTTAGGGTTAGGGTTAGGGTTCGGGTTAGGGTTAGGGTTAGTGTTAGGGTTCGGGTTCGGGTTCGGGTTAGGGTTCGGGTTCGGGATAGGGTTAGGGTTTGGGTTAGGGTTAGGGTTCGGGTTAGGGTTAGGGTTAGGGTTCGGGTTAGGGTTAGGTTAGGGTTTGGGTTAGGGTTAGGGTTAGGGTTAGGGTTCGGGTTAGGGTTCGGGTTAGGGTTAGGCTTAGGATTCGGGTTAGGATTAGGGTTAGGGTTCGGGTTATGGTTAGGGTTAGGTTTCGGGTTAGGGTTAGGTTTAGTGTTCGGGTTAGGGTTAGGGTTTGGGTTAAGGTTAGGGTTCGGGTTCGGGTTATGTTTAGGGTTCGGGTTCGGGTAAGGGTTCGGGTTTTGGTTAGGGTTCGGGTTAGGGTTAGGTTTAGGGTTAGGGTTCAGTTTAGGGTTAGGGTTCGGGTTCGGGTTCGGGTTAGGTTTAGGGTTCGGGTTAGGGTTAGGTTTCGGTTTAGGGTTAGGGTTAGGGCTCGGGTTAGGGTTAGGGTTAGGGTTCGGGTTAGTGTTAGGGTTAGGTTTAGGGTTAGGGTTAGGCTTCAGGTTAGGTTTAGGGTTAGGGTTCGTGTTAGGGTTAGGGTTCTGGTTAGGGTTAGGGGTTAGTGTTCAGGTTAGGGTTAGGTTTAGGTTTCGGGTTAGGGTTCGGGTTAGGGTTAGGGTTCGGGTTAGGGTTAGGTTTCGGGTTAGGGTTAGGGTTAGGTTTAGGGTTCGGGTAAGGGTTAGGGTTAGGGTTAGGGTTTGGGTTAGGTTTAGGGTTCGGGTAAGGGTTAGGGTTAGGGTTAGGGTTTGGGTTAGGGTTCGGGTTAGGGTGGGTTCGGTTTAGTTTTCGGGTTAGGGTTAGGGTTCGGGTTCGGGTTAGGGTTAAGATTCGGGATAGGTTTAGGGTTAGGGTTCGGGTTAGATTTAGGGTTCGGACTAGGGTTAGGGTTAGAGTTCGGGTTAGGGTTAGGGTTAGGGTTAGGGTTAGGGTTCGTGTTAGGGATCGGGTTAGGGGTCGGGTTAGGGTTAGGGTTAGGGTTCAGGTTAGGGTTAGGTTTAGGGTTAGGTTCGGGTTAAGGTTAGGGTTCGGGTTAGGGTTAGGGTTCGGCTTCGGTTTCGGGTTCGGGTTAGGGTTAGGGTTGGGGTTCGGGTTAGGGTTCGGGTTAGGGTTCGGGTTAGGGTTAGGTTTAGGTTTAGGGTCCGGGTTCGGGGTTAGGGTTAGTGTTAGGGTCCGGGTTAGGGTTAGGGTTCGGTTTAGGGTTAGGGTTCGTGTTAGGGTTAGGGTTAGGGTTCGGGTTCGTGTTCGGGTTCGGGGTAGGGTTAGGGTTCGTGTTAGGTTTCGGGTTAGTGTTTGGGTTAGAGTTAGGGTTAGGGTTAGGGTTCGGGTTCGGGTTATTGTTCGGGTTCGGTTTAGGGTTCGGGTTAGGGTTAAGGTTAGGGTTAGGGTTCGGGTTAGGGTTAGGGTTCGGGTTCGGGTTAGGGTTAGGTTTCGGGTTAGGGTTAGGTTTAGGGGTTAGGGTTAGGGTTGAGTTGGAGTTCGGGTTAGGGTTCGGGTTAGGATTAGGGTTAGGGTTCATTTTAGGGTTCGAGTTAGGTTTAGTGTTAGGGTTAGCGTCAGGGTTCGGTTTCGGGTTAGGGTTAGGGTTCTGGTTAGGTTTAGGGTTCGGGTTAGGGTTAGGGGTTAGGTTTAGGTTTAGGGTTAGGGTGCGGGTTAGGGTTAGGGTTAGGGTTAGTGTTAGGTTTCGGGTTAGGTTTAGGGTTAGGGTTAGGTTTCGGGTTAGGGTTAGGGTTAGTGTTCGGGTTAGGGTTAGGGTTAGGGTTAGGGTTAGGTTTTAGGGTTAGGGTTAGGGTTAGGGTTAGGGTTAGGGTTAGGTTTTAGGGTTAGGGTTAGGGTTAGGGTTAGGGTTAGGGTTAGGGGTTAGTGTTAGGGTTAGGGTTAGGGTTCGTGTTAGCGTTAGGGTTAGGATTGGGGTTAGGGTTAGGTTTAGGGTTAGGGTTAGGGCTCGGGTTAGGGTTAGGTTTAGGGTTAGGTTTCGGGTTAGGGTTAGGATTCGGGTTCGGTTTCGGTTTAGGGTTAGGGTTAGGGTTAGGGTTCGGGTTAGATTTAGGGTTAGGGTTCGGGTTAGGGTTAGGGTTAGGGTTAGGTGTTAGGGTTAGGTTTAGGGTTAGGTTTAGGGTTAGGGTTCGGGTTAGCGTTAGGTTTCGGATTAGGTTTAGGGTTAGGTTTAGGGTTAGGGTTAGGGTTCGGGTTAGGGTTA
Organism: Urocyon cinereoargenteus; assembly: GCA_032313775.1. Lineage (NCBI taxonomy): Eukaryota > Metazoa > Chordata > Mammalia > Carnivora > Canidae > Urocyon > Urocyon cinereoargenteus. The sequence goes on along the minus strand of JAVLSZ010000095.1, from coordinate 51,882 downwards.
GGGTTAGGGTTAGGGTTCGCGTTCGTGTTAGGGTTAGGGTTCGGGTTCGTGTTCGGGTTCGGGTTAGGGTTAGGGTTCGTGTTAGGGTTCGGGTTAGTGTTTGGGTTAGAGTTAGGGTTAGGGTTAGTGTTCGGGTTCGGGTTATTGTTCGGGTTCGGTTTAGGGTTCGGGTTAGGGTTAATGTTAGGGTTAGGTTTCGGGTTAGGGTTAGGGTTCGGGTTCGGGTTAGGGTTAGGTTTCGGGTTAGGGTTAGGTTTTGGGGTTAGGGTTAGGGTTGAGTTAGAGTTCGGGTTAGGGTTCGGGTTAGGATTAGGGTTAGGGTTCGGTTTAGGGTTAGAGTTATGTTTAGTGTTAGGGTTTGGGTTAGGGTTCGGGTTCGGGTTAGGGTTAGGGTTCTGGTTAGGTTTAGGGTTCGGGTTAGGGTTAGGGGTTAGGGTTAGGGTTAGGGTTCGGGTTAGGGTTAGGGTTATTGTTCGGGTTAGGGTTAGGGTTAGGGTTTGGGTTAGGGTTAGGGTTAGGGATAGGGTTAGGGTTCGGGTTAGGGTTAGGGTTAGGATTCGTGTTAGGGTTAGGGTTAGGGTTCGGGTTAGTGTTAGGGTTCGGGTTAGGGTTAGGTTTAGGTTTCGGGTTAGGGTTAGGGTTAGGCTTCGGGTTAGGGTTAGGGTTCGGGTTCGGGTTATGGTTAGGTTTCGGGTTCGGGTTAGGGTTCGGGTTTGGGTTAGGGTTCGGGTTAGGGTTAGGTTTAGTGTTAGGGTTCGGGTTAGGGTTAGGGTTCGGGTTCGGGTTAGGGTTAGGGTTAGGGTTATGGTTAGGGATCGGGTTCGGGTTAGGGTTAGGGTGCGGTTTAGGTTTAGGGTTAGGGTTAGGGTTCGGTTTTGGGTTAGGGTAAGGGTTCGTGTTAGGGTTAGGGTTCGGGTTAGGGTTAGGTTTCGGGTTAGGGTTAGGGTTAGGGTTCGGGTTAGGTTTAGGGTGAGGGTTCGGGTTACGGTTAGGGTTCGGGTTAGGGATAGGGTTAGGGTTCGCGTTCGGGTTCGGGTTAGGTTTAGGGTTAGGGTTATGGTTAGGGATCGGGTTCGGGTTAGGGTTAGGGTGCGGGTTAGGTTTAGGTTTAGGGTTAGGGTTCGGGTTCGGGTTAGGGTAAGGGTTCGTGTTAGGGTTTGGGTTCGGGTTAGGTTTAGGTTTAGGGTTCGGGTTAGGGTTCGGGTTCGGGTTAGGGTTAGGGTTAGGGTTCGGGTTAGGGTTAGGGTTCGGGTTCGGGTTAGGGTTAGGGTTAGGGTTAGGTTTAAGGTTCGGGTTCGGGTTAGGGTTAGGGGTTAGGGTTCGGGTTCGGGTAAGGGTTAGGGTTAAGTTTCGGGTTAGGGTTAGGGGTTAGTGTTCGGGTTAGGGTTCGAGTTAGGGTTAGGGTTATGTTTCGGGTTAGGGTTCGGGTTAGGGTTCGGGTTCGGGTTAGGGTTAGGGTTATGGATAGGGTTCGGGTTAGGGTTAAGGTTCGGGTTAGTGTTCGGGTTAGGGTTAGGGATCAGGTTAGAGTTGGGTTCGGGTTAGGTTTCGGGTTAGGGTTAGGGTTCGGGTTCGGGTTAGGGTTCGGGTTCGGGTTAGGGTTAGGGTTCGGGTTAGGGTTAGGTTTAGGGTTCGGGTTAGGGTTAGGGTTCGGGCTAGGGTTAGGGTTAGTGTTCGGGTTAGGGTTAGGGTTAGGGTTCGTGTTAGGGTTCGGGTTAGGGGTCGGGTTAGGGTTAGGGTTAGGTTTCGGGTTAGGGTTAGGGTTAGGGTTATTGTCGGGTTAGGGTTAGGGTTCGGCTAGGGTTAGGGTTCGGGTTCGGGTTAGGGTTAGGGTTGGGGATCGGGTTAGGGTTCGGGTTAGGGTTCGGGTTAGGGTTAGGTTTAGGGTTAGGGTCCGGTTTCGGGGTTAGGGTTAGGATTAGGGTTCGGGTTAGGGTTAGGGTTCGGGTTAGCGTTAGGGTTAGGTTTCGGGTTCCTTTTAGGGTTAGGGTTAGGGTTCGTGTTCGGGTCGGGTTCGGGTTAGGGTTAGGGTTCGAGTTAGGGTTCGGGTTAGTGTTTGGGTTAGAGTTAGGGTTAGGGTTAGGGTTCGGGTTCGGGTTATTGTTCGGGTTCTGGTTAGGGTTCGGGTTAGTGTTAGGGTTAGGGTTAGGGTTCGGGTTCGGGTTAGGGTTTGGTTTCGGTTTAGGGTTAGGTTTCGGGTTAGGGTTAGAGTTAGGGGTTAGGGTTAGGGTCGAGTTAGAGTTCGGGTTAGGGATCGGGTTAGGGTTAGGGTTAGGGTTAGGGTTCGGGTTAGGGTTCAAGTTAGGGTTAGGGTTAGGGTTAGGGTTAGGGTTTGGGTTAGGGTTAGAGTTAAGGTTCGGGTTAGGTTTAGGGTTCGGGTTAGGTTTAGGGGTTATGGTTAGGGTTAGGGTTAGGGTTAGGTTTCGGGTTAGGTTAGGGTTAGGGTTAGGGTTAGGGTTCGGGTTATGGTTAGGGTTAGTGTTCGGGTTAGGGTTAGGGTCAGGGTTAGGGTTAGGGTTAGGTTTTAGGGTTAGGGTTAGGGTTAGGGTTAGGGTTAGTGGTTAGGGTTAGGTTTAGGGTTAGGGTTAGGGTTAGGGTTCGGGTTAGCGTTAGGTTTCGGATTAGGTTTAGGGTTAGGTTTAGGGTTAGGGTTAGGGTTCGGGTTAGGGTTAGGGTTAGGGTTAGGGTTCGGGTTCGGGTTAGGGTTAGGGTTCGGGTTCGGGATAGGGTTAGGGTTAGGGTTAGGGTTAGGGTTCGGGTTAGGGTTGGGGTTAGGGTTCGGGTTAGGGTTAGGTTAGGGTTTGGGTTAGGGTTAGGGTTAGGGTTAGGGTTCGGGTTAGGGTTCCGGTTAGGGTTAGGGTTAGGATTCGGATTAGGATTAGGGTTAGGGTTCAGGTTAGGGTTAGGGTTAGGTTTCGGGGTAGGGTTAGGTTTAGTGTTCGGGTTAGGGGTAGGGTTAGGGTTTGTGTTAGGGTTAGGGTTCGGGATCGGGTTATGGTTAGGGTTCGGGTTCGGGTTAGGGTTCGGGTTTTGGTTAGGGTTCGGGGTAGGGTTAGGTTTAGGGTTAGGGTTCACTTCTGTTTAGGGTTCGGGTTCGTGTTCGGGTTAGGGTTAGGGTTCGGGTTAGGGTTAGGTTTCGGGTTAGGGTTAGGGTTCGGGTTAGGGTCAGGGTTAGGGTTCGGGTTAGGGTTAGGGTTCGGGTTAGGGTTAGGGTTCTGGTTAGGGTTAGGTTTCGGTTAGGGTTAGGGTTTGGGTTAGGGTTAGGGTTAGGTTTCGGGTTAGGGTTAGGGTTCGGGTTCGGGTTAAGGAAAGGGTTAGGGTTCTGGTTCGGGTTAGGGTTAGGTTTAGGGTTAGGGTTAGGGTTCGGATTAGGGTTAGGGGTACGGTTCGGGTTAGGGTTCGGGTTCGGGGTAGGGTTAGGGTTAGGGTTATGGTTAGGGTTCGGGTTAGGGTTAGGGTTCGGGTAAGGTTTAGGGGTTAGTGTTAGGGTTAGGTTTCGGTTTCGGTTTAGGGTTAGGGTTAGGGTTAGGGGTTAGGGTTAGGGTTCGCGTTAGGGTTAGGGTTAGGGTTAGGGTTAGGGTTCGGGTTAGAGTTAGGGTTAGGGTTTGGGTTTAGGTTAGGGTTAGGGTTAGTGTTAGGGTTAGGTTTAGGGTTTGGGTTCGGGTACGGTTAGGGTTCGGGTTAGGGTTAGGGCTAGGGTTCGGGTTAGGGTTAGGGTTAGGGTTCGGGTTAGGGTTAGGGTTCGGGTTAGGGTTAGGGTTAGGGTTCGGGTTAGGTTAGGTTTCGGGGTAGGGTTAGGGTTAGGGTTCGGGTTAGGGTTAGGGTTTGGGTTCGGGTTAGGGTTAGGGTTCGGGTTAGGGTTAGGGTTAGGGTTCGGGTTAGGGTTAGGGTTCGGGTTAGGTTTAGGGTTAGGGTTCGGTTTAGGGTTAGGGTTAGGGTTAGGTTTAGGGTTCGTGTTAGGGTTCGGGTTCGGTTTAGGGGTCGGGTTAGGGTTAGGGATAGGGTTCGGGTTAGGGTTAGGGTTCGGGTTCGGGTTAGGGTTAGGGTTCGGGTTAGGGTTAGGGTTAGGGTTCCGGTGAGCGTTAGGTTTAGGTTTCGGGTTAGGGTTAGGGTTAGGGTAAGGGTTAGGGTTCGGGTTAGGGTTAGGGTTCGGGTTAGCGTTAGGGTTAGGATTGGGGTTAGGGTTAGGTTTAGGGTTAGGTTTAGGGTTAGGGTTAGGGTTCGGGTTAGGGTTAGGGTTAGGGTTAGGGTTCGGGTTCGGGTTATTGTTCGGGTTCGGTTTAGGGTTCGGGTTAGGGTTAAGGTTAGGGTTAGGTTTCGGGTTAGGGTTAGGGTTCGGGTTCGGGTTAGGGTTAGGTTTCGGGTTAGGGTTAGGTTTTGGGGTTAGGGTTAGGGTTGAGTTAGAGTTCGGGTTAGGGTTCGGGTTAGGTTTAGGGTTAGGGTTCGGTTTAGGGTTAGAGTTATGTTTAGTGTTAGGGTTTGGGTTAGGGTTTGGGTTAGGGTTAGGGTTCTGGTTAGGTTTAGGTTTCGGGTTAGGGTTAGGGGTTAGGGTTAGGGTTCGGGTTCGGGTTAGGGTTAGGGTTAGGGTTAGGTTTTAGGGTTAGGGTTAGGGTTAGGGTAAGGGTTAGGGTTAGGGGTTAGGGTTAGGGTTAGGGTTAGGGTTCGGGTTAGCGTTAGGGTTAGGATTGCGGTTAGGGTTAGGTTTAGGGTTAGGGTTAGGTTTCGGGTTAGGGTTAGGGTTAGGGTTAGGGTTCGGGTTAGGGTTAGGGTTCGGGTTCGGTTTAGGGTTAGGGTTAGGGTTAGGGTTCGGGTTAGATTTAGGGTTAGGGTTCGGGTTAGGGTTAGGGTTAGGTTTTGGGTTAGGGTTAGGTTTAGGGTCAGAGTTAGGGTTCGGGTTAGGGGTAGGGTTAGGTTTAGTGTTCATGTTAGGGTTCGGGTTAGGGGTCGGGTTAGGGTTAGGGTTAGGTTTCGGGTTAGGGTTAGGGTTAGGGTTATTGTCGGGTTAGGGTTAGGGTTCGGCTAGGGTTAGGGTTCGGGTTCGGGTTAGGGTTAGGGTTGGGGATCGGGTTAGGGTTCGGGTTAGGGTTCGGGATAGGGTTAGGTTTAGGGTTAGGGTCCGGTTTCGGGGTTAGGGTTAGGATTAGGGTTCGGGTTAGGGTTAGGGTTCGGGTTAGCGTTAGGGTTAGGTTTCGGGTTCGTGTTAGGGTTAGGGTTAGGGTTCGTGTTCGGGGTCGGGTTCGGGTTAGGGTTAGGGTTCGAGTTAGGGTTCGGGTTAGTGTTTGGGTTAGAGTTAGTGTTAGGGTTAGGGTTCGGGTTCGGGTTATTGTTCGGGTTCGGGTTAGGGTTCGGGTTAGTGTTAGGGTTAGGGTTAGGGTTCGGGTTAGTGTTAGGGTTTGGTTTCGGTTTAGGGTTAGGTTTCGGGTTAGGGTTAGAGTTAGGGGTTAGGGTTAGGGTCGAGTTAGAGTTCGGGTTAGGGATCGGGTTAGGGTTAGGGTTAGGGTTCGGGTTAGGGTTCAAGTTAGGGATAGGGTTAGGGTTAGGGTTTTGGTTAGGGTTAGGGTTAAGGTTCGGGTTAGGTTTAGGGTTCGGGTTAGGTTTAGGGGTTATGGTTAGGGTTAGGGTTAGGGTTAGGGTTCGGGTTAGGTTAGGGTTAGGGTTAGGGTTAGGGTTCGGGTTATGGTTAGGGTTAGTGTTCGGGTTAGGGTTAGGGTCAGGGTTAGGGTTAGGGTTAGGGTTAGGGGTTAGGGTTAGGTTTAGGGTTAGGGTTAGGGTTAGGGTTCGGGTTAGCTTTAGGTTTCGGATTAGGTTTAGGGTTAGGTTTAGGGTTAGGGTTAGGGTTCGGGTTAGGGTTAGGGTTAGGGTTAGGGTTCGGGTTCGGGTTAGGGTTAGGGTTCGGGTTCTGGATAGGGTTAGGGTTAGGGTTAGGGTTAGGGTTCGGGTTAGGGTTCGGGTTAGGGTTCGGGTTAGGGTTAGGTTAGGGTTTGGGTTAGAGTTAGGGTTAGGGTTAGGGTTCGGGTTAGGATTCGGGTTAGGGTTAGGGTTAGGATTCGGGTTAGGATTAGGGTTAGGGTTCGGGTTAGGGTTAGGGTTAGGTTTCGGGTTAGGGTTAGGGTTAGTGTTCGGGTTAGGGTTAGGGTTAGGGTTTGGGTTAGGGTTAGGGTTCGGGTTCGGGTTATGGTTAGGGTTCGGGTTCGGGTTAGGGTTCGGGTTTTGGTTAGGGTTCGGGTTAGGGTTAGGTTTAGGGTTAGGGTTCAGTTTAGGGTTAGGGTTCGGGTTCGGGATCGGGTTAGGGTTAGGGTTCGGGTTAGGGTTAGGTTTCGGGTTAGGGTTAGGGTTTGGGTTAGGGTCAGGGTTAGGGTTCGGGTTAGGGTTAGGGTTCGGGTTACGGTTAGGGTTCGGGTTAGGGTTAGGTTTCAGTTAGGGTTAGGGTTTGGGTTAGGGTTAGGGTTAGGTTTCGGGTTAGGGTTAGGGTTCGGGTTCGGGTTAAGGAAAGGGTTAGGGTTCTGGTTCGGGTTAGGGTTAGGTTTAGGGTTAGGGTTAGGGTTCGGATTAGGGTTAGGGGTACGGTTCGGGTTAGTGTTCGGGTTCGGGGTAGGGTTAGGGTTAGGGTTTTGGTTAGGGTTCGGGTTAGGGTTAGGGTTCGGGTAAGGGTTAGGGGTTAGTGTTAGGGTTAGGTTTCGGTTTCGGGTTAGGGTTAGGGATAGGGTTAGTGGTTAGGGTTAGGGTTCGCGTTAGGGTTAGGGTTAGGGTTAGGGTTAGGGTTCGGGTTAGAGTTAGGGTTAGGGTTCGGGTTTAGGTTAGGGTTAGGGTTAGGGTTAGGGTTAGGTTTAGGGTTCGGGTTCGGGTACGGTTACGGTTCGGGTTAGGGTTAGGGCTAGGGTTCGGGTTAGGGTTAGGGTTAGGGTTCGGGTTAGGGTTCGGGTTAGGGTTAGGGTTCGGGTTAGGGTTAGGGTTAGGGATCGGGTTAGGTTAGGTTTCGGGGTTTGGTTAGGGTTAGGGTTAGGGTTCGGGTTAGGTTTAGGGTTCGGGTTAGGGTTGGGTTCGGTTAGGTTTCGGGTTAGGGTTAGGGTTTGGGTTCGGGTTAGGGTTAGGGTTCGGGTTAGGGTTAGGGTTAGGGTTCGGGTTAGGGTTAGGGTTCGGGTTAGGGTTAGGGTTAGGGTTCGGGTTAGGGTTAGGGTTAGGGTTATGTTTAGGGTTCGTGTTAGGGTTCGGGTTCGGTTTAGGGGTCGGGTTAGGGTTAGGGATAGGGTTCGGGTTAGGGTTAGGGTTCGGGTTCGGGTTAGGGTTAGGGTTCGGTTTAGGGTTAGGGTTAGGGTTCCGGTGAGCGTTAGGTTTAGGTTTCGGGTTAGGGTTAGGGTTAGGGTTAGGGTTAGGGTTCGGGTTAGGGTTAGGGTTAGTGTTCGGGTTAGCGTTAGGGTTAGGATTGGGGTTAGGGTTAGGTTTAGGGTTAGGTTTAGGGTTAGGGTTAGGGTTCGGGTTAGGGTTAGGGTTAGGGTTAGGGTTCGGGTTCGTGTTAGGGTTAGGGTTCGGGTTCGTGTTCGGGTTCGGGTTAGGGTTAGGGTTCGTGTTAGGTTTCGGGTTAGTGTTTGGGTTAGAGTTAGGGTTAGGGTTAGGGTTCGGGTTCGGGTTATTGTTCGGGTTCGGTTTAGGGTTCGGGTTAGGGTTAAGGTTAGGGTTAGGTTTCGGGTTAGGGTTAGGGTTCGGGTTCGGGTTAGGGTTAGGTTTCGGGTTAGGGTTAGGTTTTGGGGTTAGTGTTAGGGTTGAGTTAGAGTTCGGGTTAGGGTTCGGGTTAGGATTAGGGTTAGGGTTCGGTTTAGGGTTAGAGTTATATTCAGTGTTAGGGTTTGGTTTAGGGTTCGGGTTCGGGTTAGGGTTAGGGTTCTGGTTAGGTTTAGGGTTCGGGTTAGGGTTAGGGGTTAGGGTTAGGGTTAGGGTTCGGGTTAGGGTTAGGGTTAGGGTTAGGGTTAGGTTTCGGGTTAGGGTTAGGGTTAGTGTTCGGGTTAGGGTTAGGGTTAGGGTTAGGGTTAGGTTTTAGGGTTAGGGTTAGGGTTAGGGTTAGGGTTAGGGTTAGGTGTTAGGGTTAGGGTTAGCGTTAGGGTTCGGGTTAGCGTTAGGGTTAGGATTGGGGTTAGGGTTAGGTTTAGGGTTAGGGTTAGGGTTCGGGTTAGGGTTAGGGTTAGGTTTTGGGTTAGGGTTAGGGTTAGGGTTAGGGTTAGGGTTAGGTTTCGGGTTAGGGTTAGGGTTAGGATTCGTGTCAGGATTAGGGTTAGGGTTCGGGTTAGTGTTAGGGTTCGGTTTAGGGTTAGGTTTAGGTTTCGGGTTAGGGTTAGGGTTAGGCTTCGTGTTAGGGTTAGGGTTCGGGTTCGGGTTATGGTTAGGTTTTGGGTTCGGGTTAGGGTTCGGGTTTGGGTTAGGGTTCGGGTTAGGGTTAGGTTTAGGGTTAGGGTTCGGGTTAGGGTTAGGGTTCGGGTTCGGGTTAGGGTTAGGGTTAGGGTTATGGTTAGGGATCGGGTTCGGGTTAGGGTTAGGGTGCGGGTTAGGTTTAGGGTTAGGGTTAGGGTTCGGTTTCGGGTTAGGGTAAGGGTTCGTGTTAGGGTTAGGGTTCGGGTTAGGGTTAGGTTTCGGGTTAGGGTTAGGGTTAGGGTTCGGGTTAGGTTTAGGGTGAGGGTTCGGGTTACGGTTAGGGTTCGGGTTAGGGATAGGGTTAGGGTTCGCGTTCGGGTTTGGGTTAGGGTTAGGGTTAGGGTTATGGTTAGGGATCGGGTTCGGGTTAGGGTTAGGGTGCGGGTTAGGTTTAGGGTTAGGGTTAGGGTTCGGGTTCGGGTTAGGGTAAGGGTTCGTGTTAGGGTTTGGGTTCGGGTTAGGTTTAGGTTTAGGGTTCGGGTTAGGGTTCGGGTTCGGGTTAGGGTTAGGGTTAGGGTTAGGGTTCGGGTTCGGGTTAGGGTTAGGGTTAGGGTTAGGTTTAAGTTTCGTGTTCGGGTTAGGGTTAGGGGTTATGGTTCGGGTTCGGGTAAGGGTTAGGGTTAAGTTTCGGGTTAGGGTTAGGGGTTAGTGTTCGGGTTAGGGTTCGAGTTAGGGTTAGGGTTATGTTTCGGGTTAGGGTTCGGGTTAGGGTTCGGGTTAGGGTTAGGGTTAGGGTTATGGATAGGGTTCGGGTTAGGGTTAAGGTTCGGGTTAGGGTTCGGGTTAGGGTTCGGGTTAGGGTTCGGGTTAGGGTTAGGGATCAGGTTAGGGTTGGGTTCGGGTTAGGTTTCGGGTTAGGGTTAGGGTTCGGGTTCGGGTTAGGGTTCGGGTTCGGGTTAGGGTTCGGGTTAGCGTTAGGGTTAGGTTTCGGGTTCGTGTTAGGGTTAGGGTTAGGTTTAGTGTTCGGGGTTGGGTTCGGGTTAGGGTTAGGGTTCGAGTTAGGGTTCGGGTTAGTGTTTGGGTTAGAGTTAGCGTTAGGGTTAGGGTTCGGGTTCGGGTTATTGTTCGGGTTCGGGTTAGGGTTCGGGTTAGTGTTAGGGTTAGGGTTAGGGTTCGGGTTAGGGTTAGGGTTTGGTTTCGGTTTAGGGTTAGGTTTCGGGTTAGGGTTAGATTTAGGGGTTAGGGTTAGGGTCGAGTTAGAGTTCGGGTTAGGGATCGGGTTAGGGTTAGGGTTAGGGTTAGGGTTCGGGTTAGGGTTCAAGTTAGGGTTAGGGTTAGGGTTAGGGTTAGGGTTTGGGTTAGGGTTAGGGTTAATGTTCGGGTTAGGTTTAGGGTTCGGGTTAGTTTTAGGGGTTATGGTTAGGGTAAGGGTTTGGGTTAGGGTTCGGGTTAGGTTAGGGTTAGGGTTAGGGTTAGGGTTCGGGTTATGGTTAGGGTTAGTGTTCGGGTTAGGGTTAGGGTTCGGGTTAGCGCTAGGTTTCGGATTAGGTTTAGAGTTAGGTTTAGGGTTAGGGTTAGGGTTCGGGTTAGGGTTAGCGTTAGGGTTCGGGTTCGGGTTCGGTTTAGGGTTAAGGTTCGGGTTCGGGATAGGGTTAGGGTTAGGGTTAGGGTTAGGTTTCGGGTTAGGGTTGGGGTTAGGGTTCGGGTTAGGGTTAGGTTAGGTTTTGTGTTAGGGTCAGGGTTAGGGTTAGGGTTCGGGTTAGGGTTCGGTTTAGGGTTAGGGTTAGGATTCGGGTTAGGATTAGGGTTAGTGTTCGGGTTAGGGTTAGGGTTAGGTTTCGGGTTAGGGTTAGGTTTAGTGTTCGGGTTAGGGTTAGGGTTTGGGTTAGGGTTAGGGATCGGGTTCGGGTTATGGTTAGGGTTCGGGTTCGGGTTAGGGTTCGGGTTTTGGTTAGGGTTCGGGTTAGGGTTAGGTTTAGGGTTAGGGTTCAGTTTAGGGTTAGGGTTCGGGTTCGGGTTCGGGTTAGGGTTAGGGTAGGGTTCGGGTTAGGGTTAGGTTTCGGGTTAGGGTTAGGGTTCGGGTTAGGGTCAGGGTTAGGGTTCGGGTTAGGGTTAGGGTTTGGGTTAGGGTTAGGGTTCGTGTTAGGGTTAGGTTTCGGTTAGGGTTAGGGTATGGGTTAGGGTTAGGGTTAGGTTTCGGGTTAGGGTTAGGGTTCGGGTTCGGGTTAAGGAAAGGGTTAGGGTTCTGGTTCGGGTTAGGGTTAGGTTTAGGGTTAGGGTTCGGGTTCGGATTAGGGTTAGGGGTACGGTTCGGGTTAGGGTTCGGGTTCGGGGTAGGGTTAGGGTTAGGGTTATGGTTAGGGTTCGGTTTAGGGTTAGGGTTCGGGTAAGGGTTAGGGGTTAGTGTTAGGGTTAGGTTTCGGTTTCGGGTTAGGGTTAGGGTTAGGGTTAGGGGTTAGGGTTAGGGTTCGCGTTAGGGTTAGGGTTAAGGTTAGGGTTAGGGTTCGGGTTAGAGTTAGGGTAGGGTTCGGGTTTAGGTTAGGGTTAGGGTTAGGGTTCAGGTTAGGTTTAGGGTTCGGGTTCGGGTACGGTTAGGGTTCGGGTTAGGGTTAGGGCTAGGGTTCGGGTTAGGGTTAGGGTTAGGGTTCGGGTTAGGGTTCGGGTTAGGGTTAGGGTTCGGGTTAGGGTTAGGGTTAGGGTTCGGGTTAGGTTAGGTTTCGGGGTAGGGTTAGGGTTAGGGTTAGGGTTCGGGTTAGGGTTAGGGTTCGGGTTAGGGTTGGGTTCGGGTTAGGTTTCGGGTTAGGGTTAGGGTTTGGGTTCGGGTTAGGGTTAGGGTTCGGGTTAGGGTTAGGGTTAGGGTTCAGGTTACGGTTAGGGATCGGGTTAGGGTTAGGGTTAGGGTTCGGGTTAGGGTTAAGGTTAGGGTTAGGTTTAGGGTTCGTGTTAGGGTTCGGGTTCGGTTTAGGGGTCGGGTTAGGGTTAGGGATAGGGTTCGGTTTAGGGTTAGGGTTCGGGTTCGGGTTAGGGTTAGGGTTCGGTTTAGGGTTAGGGTTAGGGTTCCGGTGAGCGTTAGGTTTAGGTTTCGGGTTAGGGTTAGGGTTAGGGTTAGGGTTAGGGTTAGGGTTCGGGTTAGGGTTCGGGTTAGGGTTAGGGTTAGGGTTCGGGTTAGGGTTAGGGTTAGGGTTAGGGTTAGGGTTCGGGTTAGGGTTCGTGTTAGGGTTGGGTTCGGGTTAGGTTTCGGGTTAGGGTTAGGGTTAGGGTTAGGGTTAGGGTTAGGGTTAGGGTTCGGGTTAGGGTTCGGGTTAGGGTTAGGGTTAGGGTTCGGGTTAGGGTTAGGGTTAGGGTTCGGGTTAGGGTTCGGGTTAGGGTTCGTGTTAGGGTTGGGTTCGGGTTAGGATTCGGGTTAGGGTTAGGGTTCGGGTTCGGGTTAGGGTTAGGGTTCGGGTTAGGGTTACGGTTAGGGTTCGGGTTAGGGTTAGGGTTAGGTTTAGGTTTCGGGTTAGGGTTAGGGTTAGGGTTAGGTTTAGGTTTCGTGTTAG
>JAVLSZ010000095.1:17500-37500 GCA_032313775.1 Urocyon cinereoargenteus | reverse complement strand
TTAGGATTAGGTTTCGGGTAGGGTTCGGGTTAGGTTTAGGGTTCGGGTTAGGGTTAGGAGTTAGTGTTCTGGTTAGGGTTAGGGTTAGGGTTCGGGTTAGGGTTCCGGATAGGGTTAGGTTTAGTGTTCGGGTTAGGGTTAGGTTTAGGGTTAGGGTTCGGGTTATGGTTAGGGTTCGGGTTAGGGTTAGGTCTAGTGTTCGGGTTAGGGTTAGGGTTAGGGTTCCGGTTTGGGTCGGGTTAGGTTTAGGGTTAGTGTTCAGGTTAGGTTTAGGTTTCGGGTTAGGGTTAGGGTTAGGGTTAGGGTTCGGGTTAGGGTTAGGGTTCGGGTTAGGGTTGGGTTCGGGTTAGGTTTCGGGTTAGTGTTAGGGTTCGGGTTCGGGTTAGGTTTAGGTTTAGGGTTCGTGTTAGGGTTCGGGTTAGGGGTCGGGTTAGTGTTAGGGTTAGGGTTCGGGTTAGGGTTAGGGTTAGGCTTCGGGTTAGGGTTAGGGTTAGGTTTCGGGTTAGGGTTAGGGTTAGGGTTAGGTTTAGGGTTCGTGTTAGGGTTCGGGTTAGGGGTCGGGTTAGTGTTAGGGTTAGGGTTCGGGTTAGGGTAGGGTTAGGGTTCGGGGTAGTGTTATGGTTCGGGTTAGGTTTAGGGTCGGGTTCGGGTTAGGATTAGGGTTGGGGTTCGGGTTAGGGTTCTGGTTATGGTTCGGGTTAGGGTTAGGGATAGGGTTAGGGTTCGGATTCGGGGTTAGGGTAAGGGTTAGGGTTCGGGTTAGGGTTCGGGTTAGGGTTAGGATTCGGGTAAAGGGTTAATGTTCGGGTTCGGTTTAGGGTTAGGTTTAGGGTTCCGGTTAGGGTTAGGGTTCGGGTTCGGGTTAGGGTTAGGGTTAGGGTTAGGGTTCGGGTTAGGGTTAGGGTTCGGGTTCGGTTTAGGGTTAGGGTTCGGGTTCGGGTTAGGGTTAGGGTTAGGGTTTGGGCTAGGGTTAGGGTTAGGGTTAGGGTTAGGGTTCGGGTTAGGGTTAGGGTTAGGGTTAGTGTTAGGGTTCGGGTTAGATTTAAGGTTAGGGTTCGGGTTAGGGTTAGGGTTAGGGTTTGGGCTAGGGTTAGGGTTAGGGTTAGGGTTAGGGTTCGGGTTAGGGTTAGGGTTAGGATTCGTGTTAGGATTAGGGTTAGGGTTCGGGTTAGTGTTAGGGTTCGGGTTAGGGTTAGGTTTAGGTTTCGGGTTAGGGTTAGGGTTAGGCTTTGTGTTAGGGTTAGGGTTCGGGTTCGGGTTATGGTTAGGTTTCGGGTTCGGGTTAGGGTTCGGGTTTGGGTTAGGGTTCGGGTTAGGGTTAGGTTTAGGGTTAGGGTTCGGGTTAGGGTTAGGGTTCGGGTTCGGGTTAGGGTTAGGGTTAGGGTTACGGTTAGGGATCGGGTTCGGGTTAGGGTTAGGGTGCGGGTTAGGTTTAGGGTTAGGGTTAGGGTTCGGTTTCGGGTTAGGGTAAGGGTTCGTGTTAGGGTTAGGGTTCGGGTTAGGGTTAGGTTTCGGGTTAGGGTTAGGGTTAGGGTTCGGGTTAGGTTTAGGGTGAGGGTTCGGGTTACGGTTAGGGTTCGGGGTAGGGATAGGGTTAGGGTTCGCGTTCGGGTTTGGGTTAGGGTTAGGGTTAGGGTTATGGTTAGGGATCGGGTTCGGGTTAGGGTTAGGGTGCGGGTTAGGTTTAGGGTTAGGGTTAGGGTTCGGGTTCGGGTTCGGGTTAGGGTAAGGGTTCGTGTTAGGGTTTGGGTTCGGGTTAGGTTTAGGTTTAGGGTTCGGGTTAGGGTTCGGGTTCGGGTTAGGGTTAGGGTTAGGGTTAGGGTTCGGGTTCGGGTTAGGGTTAGGGTTAGGGTTAGGGTTAGGTTTAAGTTTCGTGTTCGGGTTAGGGTTAGGGGTTATGGTTCGGGTTCGGGTAAGGGTTAGGGTTAAGTTTCGGGTTAGGGTTAGGGGTTAGTGTTCGGGTTAGGGTTCGAGTTAGGGTTAGGGTTATGTTTCGGGTTAGGGTTCGGGTTAGGGTTCGGGTTAGGGTTAGGGTTAGGGTTATGGATAGGGTTCGGTTTAGGGTTAAGGTTCGGGTTAGGGTTCGGGTTAGGGTTCGGGTTAGGGTTCGGGTTAGGGTTAGGGATCAGGTTAGGGTTGGGTTCGGGTTAGGTTTCGGGTTAGGGTTAGGGTTCGGGTTCGGGTTAGGGTTCGGGTTCGGGTTAGGGTTCGGGTTAGCGTTAGGGTTAGGTTTCGGGTTCGTGTTAGGGTTAGGGTTAGGTTTAGTGTTCGGGGTCGGGTTCGGGTTAGGGTTAGGGTTCGAGTTAGGGTTCGGGTTAGTGTTTGGGTTAGAGTTAGGGTTAGGGTTAGGGTTCGGGTTCGGGTTATTGTTCGGGTTCGGGTTAGGGTTCGGGTTAGTGTTAGGGTTAGGGTTAGGGTTCGGGTTAGGGTTAGGGTTTGGTTTCGGTTTAGGGTTAGGTTTCGGGTTAGGGTTAGAGTTAGGGGTTAGGGTTAGGGTCGAGTTAGAGTTCGGGTTAGGGATCGGGTTAGGGTTAGGGTTAGGGTTCGGGTTAGGGTTCAAGTTAGGGTTAGGGTTAGGGTTAGGGTTAGGGTTTGGGTTAGGGTTAGGGTTAATGTTCGGGTTAGGTTTAGGGTTCGGGGTAGGTTTAGGGGTTATGGTTAGGGTTAGGGTTAGGGTTAGGGTTCGGGTTAGGTTAGGGTTAGGGTTAGGGTTAGGGTTCGGGTTATGGTTAGGGTTAGTGTTCGGGTTAGGGTTAGGGTTCGGGTTAGCGCTAGGTTTCGGATTAGGTTTAGGGTTAGTTTTAGGGTTAGGGTTAGGGTTCGGGTTAGGGTTAGGGTTAGGGTTAGGGTTCGGGTTCGGGTTAGGGTTAGGGTTCGGGTTCGGGATAGGGTTAGGGTTAGGGGTAGGGTGAGGGTTCGGGTTAGGGTTGGGGTTAGGGTTCGGTTTAGGGTTAGGTTAGGTTTTGGGTTAGGGTCAGGGTTAGGGTTAGGGTTCGGGTTAGGGTTCGGTTTAGGGTTAGGGTTAGGATTCGGGTTAGGATTAGGGTTAGTGTTCGGGTTAGGGTTAGGGTTAGGTTTCGGGTTAGGGTTAGGTTTAGTGTTCGGGTTAGGGTTAGGGTTAGGGTTTGGGTTAGGGTTAGGGATCGGGTTCGGGTTATGGTTAGGGTTCGGGTTCGGGTTAGGGTTCGGGTTTTGGTTAGGGTTCGGGTTAGGGTTAGGTTTAGGGTTAGGGTTCAGTTTAGGGTTAGGGTTCGGGTTCGGGTTCGGGTTAGGGTTAGGGTTCGGGTTAGGGTTAGGTTTCGGGTTAGGGTTAGGGTTCGGGTTAGGGTCAGGGTTAGGGTTCGGGTTAGGGTTAGGGTTTTGGTTAGGGTTAGGGTTCGTGTTAGGGTTAGGTTTCGGTTAGGGTTAGGGTTTGGGTTAGGGTTGGGTTCGGGTTAGGTTTCGGGTTAGGGTTAGGGTTCGGGTTCGGGTTAAGGAAAGGGTTAGGGTTCTGGTTCGGGTTAGGGTTAGGTTTAGGGTTAGGGTTCGGGTTCGGATTAGGGTTAGGGGTACGGTTCGGGTTAGGGTTCAGGTTCGGGGTAGGGTTAGGGTTAGGGTTATGGTTAGGGTTCGGTTTAGGGTTAGGGTTCGGGTAAGGGTTAGGGGTTAGTGTTAGGGTTAGGTTTCGGTTTCGGGTTAGGGTTAGGGTTAGGGTTAGGGGTTAGGGTTAGGGTTCGCGTTAGGGTTAGGGTTAGGGTTAGGGTTAGGGTTCGGGTTAGAGTTAGGGTAGGGTTCGGGTTTAGGTTAGGGTTAGGGTTAGGGTTCAGGTTAGGTTTAGGGTTCGGGTTCGGGTACGGTTAGGGTTCGGGTTAGGGTTAGGGCTAGGGTTCGGGTTAGGGTTAGGGTTAGGGTTCGGGTTAGGGTTCGGGTTAGGGTTAGGGTTCGGGTTAGGGTTAGGGTTAGGGTTCGGGTTAGGTTAGGTTTCGGGGTAGGGTTAGGTTTAGGGTTAGGGTTCGGGTTAGGGTTAGGGTTCGGGTTAGGGTTGGGTTCGGGTTAGGTTTCGGGTTAGGGTTAGGGTTTGGGTTCGGGTTAGGGTTAGGGTTCGGGTTAGGTTTAGGGTTAGGGTTCGGGTTACGGTTAGGGATCGGGTTAGGGTTAGGGTTAGGGTTCGGGTTAGGGTTAAGGTTAGGGTTAGGTTTAGGGTTCGTGTTAGGGGTCGGGTTCGGTTTAGGGGTCGGGTTAGGGTTAGGGATAGGGTTCGGTTTAGGGTTAGGGTTCGGGTTCGGGTTAGGGTTAGGGTTCGGTTTAGGGTTAGGGTTAGGGTTCCGGTGAGCGTTAGGTTTAGGTTTCGGGTTAGGGTTAGGGTTAGGGTTAGGGTTCGGGTTAGGGTTCGGGTTAGGGTTAGGGTTAGGGTTCGGGTTAGTGTTAGGGTTAGGGTTCGTGTTAGGGTTCGGGTTAGGGTTAGGGTTAGGTTTCGGGTTAGGGTTAGGGTTAGGGTTCGGGTTAGGGTTCGGGTTAGGGTTCGTGTTAGGGTTGGGTTCGGGTTAGGTTTCGGGTTAGGGTTAGGGTTCGGGTTCGGGTTAGGGTTAGGGTTCAGGTTAGGGTTACGGTTAGGGTTCGGGTTAGGGTTAGGGTTCGGGTTAGGGTTAGGGTTAGGTTTCGGGTTAGGGTTAGGGTTAGGGTTAGGTTTAGGTTTCGTGTTAGGGTTCGGGTTCGGGTTAGGGGTCGGGTTAGGGTTAGGGTTAGGGTCGGGTTCGGGTTAGGGTTAGGGTTCGGGTTCGGGTTAGGGTTCGGGGTAGGGTTTGGG
The DNA here is from genome assembly GCA_032313775.1 of Urocyon cinereoargenteus. Taxonomy (NCBI): domain Eukaryota; kingdom Metazoa; phylum Chordata; class Mammalia; order Carnivora; family Canidae; genus Urocyon; species Urocyon cinereoargenteus. The sequence continues at coordinate 32,714 of JAVLSZ010000095.1, read as the reverse complement.
ATAGGGTTAGGTATAGGGTTAGGGTTCGGGTTCGGAGTTAGGGTTAGGGTTAGGGTCGGGTTAGGGTTCGGGTTAGGGTTAGGATTCGGGTTAAGGGTTAGGGTTCGGGTTAGGGTTAGGGTTAGGGTTAGGGTTCCGGTTAGGGTTAGGTATAGGTTTCGGGTTAGGGTTAGGGTTAGGGTTAGGGTTAGGGTTCGGGTTAGGGTTCGGGGTAGGGTTAGGTTTACGGTTCGGGTTAAGGTTAGGGTTAGGGTTCGGGTTAGTGTTAGGGTTAGGGTTCGGGTTAGGGTTAAGGTTAGGGTTTGGTTTAGGGTTAGGTTTAGGGTTCGGTTTAGGGTTAGGGTTAGGGTTCGGGTTAGGGTTAGGGTTAGGTTTAGGGTTCGTGTTAGGGTTCGGGTTAGGGTTCGGGTTAGTGTTAGGGTTAGGGTTCGGGTTAGGGTAGGGTTAGGGTTCGGGGTAGGGTTAGGGTTCGGGTTAGGTTTAGGGTCGGGTTCGGGTTAGGATTAGGGTTGGGGTTCTGGTTAGGGTTCGGGTTAGGGTTCGGTTTAGGGTTAGGGATAAGGTTAGGGTTCGGATTCGGGGTTAGGGTTAGGGTTCGGGTTAGGGTTCGGGTTAGGGTTAGGATTCGGGTAAAGGGTTAGGGGTCGGGTTCGGGTTAGGGTTAGGTTTAGGGTTCAGGTTAGGGTTAGGTTTAGGTTTCTGGTTAGGGTTAGGTTTAGGGTTAGGTTTAGGATTCGGGTTAGTGTTCGGGTGAGGGTTAGGGTTAGGGTTCGTGTTAGGGTTAGGGTTAGGTTTCGGGTTAAGGTTCGGGTTAGGGTTAGGGTTAGGGTTCGGGTGAGGGTTAGGGTTAGGGTACGGGTTAGGGTTCGGGTTAGGGTTCGGCTTAGGGTTAGGGTTAGGGTTAGGTTTAGGGTTAGGGTTCCGGTTCGGTTTAGGTTTAGGGTTAGGGTTCGGGTTAGGGTTCGGTTTCGGGTTAGGGTTAGGGTTTAGTGTTGAGGTTAGGGTTAGGGTTAGGGTTCGGGTTAGGGTTCGGGTTAGGGTTAGGGTTAGGTTTCGGGTTAGGGTTATGGTTAGGGTTCGGGGTACGGTTATGGTTCGGGGTAGGGTTAGGTTTCGGGGTAGGGTTCGGGTTAGGTTTAGGGTTAGGGTTCGGGTTAGGTTTAAGGTTAGGGTTAGGGTTCGGGTTCGGGTTAGTGTTAGGGTTCGTGTTAGGGACAGGGTTAGGGTTAGGGTTAGGGTTAGGCTTAGGGTTCGGGTTCGGGTTAGGGTTAGGGTTAGGGTTCGTGTTAGGGACAGGGTTAGGGTTAGGGTTAGGGTTAGGGTTCGGGTTCGGGTTAGGGTTAGGGTTCGGGTTAGGGTTCGGGTTCGGGTTAGGGTTCGGGTTAGGGTTAGGTTTAGGGTAGATTTAGGGTTAGGGTTAGGGTTCGGGTTAGTGTTAGGGTTAGGGTTAGGGTTAGGGTTAGGGTTAGGGTTCAGGTTAGGTTTAGGGTTAGGGTTCGGGTTAGGGTTAGGTTTCTGGTTAGGGTTAGGGGTTAGTGTTCAAGTTAGGGTTAGGGTTAGGTTTCGGTTTAGGGTTCGGGTTAGGGTTAGGGTTAGGTTTCGGGTTAGGGTTAGGGTTAGGGTTAGGGTTAGAGTTCGGGTTACGGTTAGAGTTCGGGTTAGGGTTAGGGTTAGGGTTAGGGTTCGGGTTAGGGTTATGGTTAGGGTTCGTGTTAGGGTTAGGGTTCGGGTTAGGGTTAGGGTTAGGGTTCGGGTTAGGTTTCGGGTTAGGTTTAGGGTTAGGGTTCGGGTTAGGTTTAGGGTTTGGGTAAGGGTTAGGGTTAGGGTTAGGGTTTGGGTTAGGGTTAGGGTTCGGTTTAGGGTGGGTTCGGTTTAGTTTTCGGGTTAGGGTTAGTGTTCGGGTTCGGGTTAGGGTTAAGATTCGGGTTAGGTTTAGGGTTAGGGTTCGGGTTAGATTTAGGGTTCGGACTATTGTTAGGGTTAGGGTTCGGGTTAGGGTTAGGGTTAGGGTTAGGGTTAGGGTTCGTGTTAGGGTTCGGGTTAGGGGTAGGGTTAGGGTTAGGGTTAGGGTTCAGGTTAGGGTTAGGTTTAGGGTTAGGGTCGGGTTAAGGTTAGGGTTCGGGTTAGGGTTAGGGTTCGGGTTCGGGTTCGGGTTCGGGTTAGCGTTAGGGTTGGGGTTCGGGTTAGGGTTCGGGTTACGGTTCGGGTTAGGGTTAGGTTTAGGTTTAGGGTCCGGGTTCGGGGTTAGGGTTAGTGTTAGGGTCTGGGTTAGGGTTAGGGTTCGGGTTAGGGTTAGGGTTCGTGTTAGGGTTAGGGTTAGGGTACGGGTTCGTGATCGGGTTCGCGTTAGGGTTAGGGTTCGTGTTAGGGTTCGGGTTAGTGTTTGGGTTAGAGTTAGGGTTAGGGTTCGGGTTCGGGTTATTGTTCGGGTTCGGTTTAGGGTTCGGGTTAGGGTTAAGGTTAGGGTTAGGGTTCGGGTTAGGGTTAGGTTTCGGGTAGGGTTCGGGTTAGGTTTAGGGTTCGGGTTAGGGTTAGGAGTTAGTGTTCAGGTTAGGGTTAGGGTCAGGGTTCGGGTTAGGGTTCCGGTTAGGGTTAGGTTTAGTGTTCGGGTTAGGGTTAGGGTTAGGGTTAGGGTTCGGGTTACGGTTAGGGTTCGGGTTAGGGTTAGGTCTAGTGTTCGGGTTAGGGTTAGGGTTAGGGTTCCGGTTTGGGTCGGGTTAGGTTTAGGGTTAGTGTTCAGGTTAGGTTTAGGTTTCGGGTTAGGGTTAGGGTTAGGGTTAGGGTTCGGGTTAGGGTTAGGGTTCGGGTTAGGGTAGGGTTCGGGTTAGGTTTCGGGTTAGTGTTAGGGTTCGGGTTCGGGTTAGGTTTAGGTTTAGGGTTCGTGTTAGGGTTCGGGTTAGGGGTCGGGTTAGTGTTAGGGTTAGGGTTCGGGTTAGGGTTAGGGTTAGGCTTCGGGTTAGGGTTAGGGTTAGGTTTCGGGTTAGGGTTAGGGTTAGGGTTAGGTTTAGGGTTCGTGTTAGGGTTCGGGTTAGGGGTCGGGTTAGTGTTAGGGTTAGGGTTCGGGTTAGGGTAGGGTTAGGGTTCGGGGTAGTGTTATGGTTCGGGTTAGGTTTAGGGTCGGGTTCGGGTTAGGATTAGGGTTGGGGTTCGGGTTAGGGTTCTGGTTATGGTTCGGGTTAGGGTTAGGGATAGGGTTAGGGTTCGGATTCGGGGTTAGGGTTAGGGTTAGGGTTCGGGTTAGGGTTCGGGTTAGGGTTAGGATTCGGGTAAAGGGTTAGGGTTCGGGTTCGGGTTAGGGTTAGGGTTATGGTTCGGGTTAGGGTTCGGTTTCGGTTTAGGGTTAGGGGTTAGTGTTCAGGTTAGGGTTAGGGTTAGGTTTCGGGTTAAGGTTCGGGTTAGGGATAGGGTTAGGGTTCGGGTTAGGGTTCGGGTTATGATTAGTGTTAGGGTTCGGGTTAGGGTTCGGGTTATGGTTAGGGTTCGGGGTAGGGTTAGGGTTAGGGTTAGGGTTAGGTTTCGGGGTGGGTTCGGGTTAGGTTTAGGGTTAGGGTTCGGGTTAGGTTTAAGGTTAGGGTTAGGGTTCGGGTTCGGGTTAGTGTTAAGGTTCGTTTTAGGGTTTGGGTTAGGGTTAGGGTTAGGGTTAGTTTTAGGGTTCGGGTTCGGGTTAGGGTTAGGGGTTAGGGTTCGGGTTCGGGTAAGGGTTAGGGTTAGGTTTCGGGTTAGGTTTAGGGATTAGGGTTAGGGTTAGGGTTAGGGTTAGGGTTAGGGTTCAGATTAGGGTTAGGTTAGGGTTAGGGTTAGGGTTCGGGTTAGGGTTAGGGTTAGGTTTAGGGTTAGGGTTCGGGTTAGGGTTAGTGTTCGGGTTAGGGTTAGGGTTAGGGTTATGGTTCGGGTTAGGGTTAGGGTTCGGGTTAAGGTTCGGGTTAAGATTAGGTTTAGGTTTAGTGTTCGGGTTCGGGTTAGGGTTAGGTTTCGTGTTAGGGTTAGGGTTAGGGTTAGGGTTAGGGTTCGGGTTCGGGTTCGGTTTAGGGTTCGGGTTCGGGTTAGGGTTAGTGTTCGGGTTCGTGTTAGGGTTAGGGTTCGTGTTAGGGTTAGGGTTAGGGTTAGGGTTCGGGTTCGGGTTAGGTTTAGGTTTAGGGTTCGGTTAGGGTTAGTTTTAGGGTTAGGGTCGGGTTAGGGTTAGGTTTCGGGATAGGGTTAGGGTTCGGGTTCGGGTTCGGGTTCGGGTTAGGGTTAGGTTTGGGGTTCGGGTTAGGGTTCGGGTTAAGGTTCGGGTTAGGGTTAGGTTTAGGGTTAGGGTCCGGGTTCGGGTTTAGGGTTAGTGTTAGGGTTCGGGTTAGGGTTAGGGTTCGGGTTAGGGTTAGGGTTCGTGTTAGGGTTAGGGTTAGGGTTCGGGTTCGGGTTCGGGTTCGGGTTCGGGTTAGGGTTCGTGTTAGGGTTCGGGTTAGTGTTTGGGTTAGAGTTAGGGTTAGGGTTAAGGTTCGGGTTCGGGTTATTGTTCGGGTTCCGGTTAGGGTTCGGGTTAGGGTTAAGGTTAGTGTTAGGGTTCGGGTTAGGGTTAGGGTTCGGGTTCGGGTTAGGGTTAGGTTTCGGTTTAGGGTTAGGTTTAGGGGTTAGGGTTAGTGTCGAGTTAGAGTTTGGGTTAGGGTTCGGGTTAGGGTTAGGGTTAGGGTTCGGTTTAGGGTTCGAGTTAGGTTTAGTGTTAGGGTTAGGGTTAGGGTTCGGGTTCGGGTTAGGGTTAGGGTTCTGGTTAGGTCCAGGGTTCGGGTTAGGGTTAGGGGTTAGGGTTAGGGTTAGGGTTAGGGTTCGGGTTAGGGTTAGGGTTAGGGTTAGGGTTAGGGTTAGGGTTCGGGTTAGGGTTAGGGTTCGGGTTCGGGTTAGGGTTAGTGTTAGGGTTAGGGTTAGGGTTCGGGTTAGATTTAGGGTTAGGGTTCGGGTTAGGGTTAGGGTTAGGGTTTGGGTTAGGGTTAGGGTTAGGGTTAGGGTTCGGGTTAGGGTTCGGGTTAGGGTTAGGGTTAGGATTCATGTTAGGTTTAGGGTTAGGGTTCGGGTTCAGGTTATGGTTAGGTTTCGGGTTCGGATTAGGGTTCGGGTTTGGGTTAGGGTTCGGTTTAGGGTTAGGTTTAGGGTTAGGGTTCGGGTTAGGGTTAGGGTTCGGGTTCGGGTTCGGGTTAGGGTTAGGGTTCGAGTTAGGGTTAGGTTTCGGGTTAGGGTTAGGGTTACGGTTCGGGTTAGGGTTAGGGTTAGGGTTCGGGTTACGGTTAGGGTTCGGGTTAGGGATAGGGTTAGGGTTCGGGTTCGGGTTCGGGTTAGGGTTAGGGTTAGGGTTATGGTTAGGGATCGGGTTCGGGTTAGGGTTAGGGTGCGGGTTAGGTTTAGGGTTAGGGTTAGGGTCGGGTTCGGGTTAGGGTAAGGGTTCGTGTTAGGGTTTGGGTTCGGGTTAGATTTAGGTTTAGGGTTCGGGTTAGGGTTCGGGTTCGGGTTAGGGTTATGGTTAGGGTTCGGGTTAGGGTTAGGGTTCGGGTTCGGGTTAGGGTTAGGGTTAGTGTTAGGTTTAAGTTTCGGGTTCGGGTTAGGGTTAGGGGTTAGGGTTCGGGTTCGGGTAAGGGTTAGGGTTAAGTTTCGGGTTAGGGTTAGGGGTTAGTGTTCGGGTTAGGGTTCGGGCAGGGTTAGGGTTAGGGTTCGGGTTAGGGTTAGGGTTAGGGTTCGGGTTAGGGTTCGAGTTAGGTTTAGGGTTAGGTTTCGGATTAGGGTTCGGGTTAGGGTTCGGGTTCGGTTTAGGGTTAGGGTTATGGATAGGGTTCCGGATAGGGTTAAGGTTCGGGTTAGGGTTAGGGTTCGGGTTAGGTTAGGGTTCGGGTTAGGGTTCGGGTTAGGGTTAGGGATCAGGTTAGGTTTGGGTTCGGGTTAGGTTTCGGGTTAGGTTTAGGGTTCGGGTTCGGGTTAGGGTTCGGGTTCGGGTTAGGGTTAGGGTTCGGGTTAGGGTTAGGTTTAGGGTTCGGGTTAGGGTTAGGGTTCGGGCTAGGGTCAGGGTTAGGGTTCGGGTTAGGGGTAGGGTTAGGTTTAGTGTTCATGTTAGGGTTCGGGTTAGGGGTCGGTTTAGGGTTAGGGTTAGGTTTCGGGTTAGGTTTAGGGTTAGGGTTAGGGTCGGGTTATGGTTAGGGTTCGGCTAGGGTTAGGGTTCGGGTTCGGGTTAGGGTGAGGGTTGGGGATCGGGTTAGGGTTCGGGTTAGGGTTCGGGTTAGGGTTAGGTTTAGGGTTAGGGTCCGGGTTCGGGGTTAGGGTTAGGGTTAGGGTTCGTGTTAGGGTTACGGTTCGGGTTAGGGTTAGGGTTAGGTTTCGGGTTCGTGTTAGGGTTAGGGTTAGGGTTCGGGTTCGGGGTCGGGTTCGGGTTAGGGTTAGGGTTCGAGTTAGGGTTCGGGTTAGTGTTTGGGTTAGAGTTAGGGTTAGGGTTAGGGTTCGGGTTCGTGTTATTGTTCGGGTTCGGGTTAGGGTTCGGGTTAGTGTTAGGGTTAGGGTTAGGGTTCGGGTTAGGGTTAGGGTTTGGTTTCGGTTTAGGGTTAGGTTTCGGGTTAGGGTTAGAGTTAGGGGTTAGGGTTAGGGTCGAGTTAGAGTTCGGGTTAGGGATCGGGTTAGGGTTAGTGTTAGGGTTAGGGTTCGTGTTAGGGTTCAAGTTAGGGTTAGGGTAAGGGTTAGGGTTAGGGTTTGGGTTAGGGTTAGGGTTAGGGTTCGGGTTAGGTTTAGGGTTCGGTTTAGGTTTAGGGGTTATGGTTAGGGTTAGGGTTAGGGTTAGGGTTCGGGTTAGGTTAGGGTTAGGGTTAGGTTTAGGGTTCGGGTTAGGGTTAGGGTTCGGGTTAGGGTTGGGTTCGGGTTAGGTTTCGGGTTAGGGTTAGGGTTTGGGTTCGGGTTAGAGTTAGGGTTCGGGATAGGGTTAGGGTTAGGGTTCGGGTTAGGGTTAGGGTTCGGGTTAGGGTTAGGGTTAGGGATCGGGTTAAGGTTAGGGTTAGGGTAGGTTTTTTGTTCGTGTTAAGGTTCGGGTTCGGGTTAGGGGTCAGGTTAGGTTTATGGTTAGGGTTCGGGTTAGGGTTAGGTTTCGGGTTCGGGTTAGAGCTAGGGTTCGGGTTAGGGTTAGGGTTAGGGTTAGGGTTCCGGTGAGCGTTAGGTTTAGGTTTCGGGTTAGGGTTAGGGTTAGGGTTAGGGTTAGGGTTCGGGTTAGGGTTCGGGTTAGGGTTAGGGTTAGGGTTCGGTTTAGGGTTAGGGTTAGGGTTCGGGTTAGGGTTCGGGTTAGTGTTCGTGTTAGGGTTCGGGTTAGGGTTAGGGTTAGGGTTCGGGTTAGGGTTCGGGTTAGGTTTAGGGTTAGGGTTAGGTTTAGGGTTCGGGTAAGGGTTACGGTTCGGGTTAGGGTTAGGGTTAGGGTTAGGGTTAGGGTTAAGTTTCGGGTTAGGGTTAGGGTTAGGGTTAGGGTTCGGGTTAGGGTTAGGGTTCGGGTTCGGGTTAGGGTTAGGGTTAGGTTTCGGGTTAGGGTTCGGGTTCGGGTTAGGGTTAGGGGTTAGTGTTTAGGTTAGGGTTAGTGTTAGGGTTCGGGTTAGGGTTCGGGTTAGGGTTAGGGTTAGGGTTGGGGTTCGGGTTAGTGTTCGGGTTAGGGTTAGGTTTCGGGTAGGGTTAGGGTTCGGATTAGGAGTAGGGTTCGGTTTAGTGTTAGGGTTCGGGTTCGTGTTAGGGTAAGGGTTAGGGTTCGGGTTCGGGTTAGGGTTAGGTTTATAGTTAGGTTTAGGGTTCGGATTAGGGTTAGGGGTACAGTTCGGGTTAGGGTTCGGTTTCGGGTTAGGGTTAGGGTTAGGGTTCGGGTTAGGGTTAGGGTTCGGGTTAGAGTTAGGGTTTAGGGTTAGGGTTAGGTTTCGGTTTCGGGTTAGGGTTAGGGTTAGGATTAGGGGTTAGGGTTAGGGTTCGCGTTAGGGTTAGGTTTAGGGTTAGGGTTAGGGTCGGGTTAGGGTTAGGGTTAGGGTTAGGGTTAGGGTTCGGGTTCGGTTTAGGGTTAGGGTTAGGGTTAGGGTTAGGTTTAGGGTTCGGGTTCGGGTACGGTTAGGGTTCGGCTTAGGGTTAGGGCGAGGGTTCGGGTTAGGGTTAGGGTTAGGTTTCGGGTTAGGGTTAGGGTTAGGATTAGGGGTTAGGGTTAGGGTTCGCGTTAGGGTTAGGTTTAGGGTTAGGGTTAGGGTCGGGTTAGGGTTAGGGTTAGGGTTAGGGTTCGGGTTCGGTTTAGGTTTAGGGTTAGGGTTAGGTTTAGGTTTAGGGTTCGGGTTCGGGTACGGTTAGGGTTCGGCTTAGGGTTAGGGCGAGGTTTCGGGTTAGGGTTAGGGTTAGGTTTCGGGTTAGGGTTCGGGTTAGGTTTAGGGTTAGGGTTCGGGTTAGGTTTAGGTTTCGGGTTAGGGTTAGCGTTAGGGTTAGGGTTCGGGTTAGGGTTAGGATTCAGGTTAGGGTTGGGTTCGGGTTAGGTTTCGTGTTAGGGTTAGGGTTCGGGTACGGGTTAGGGTTAGGGATCGGGTTAGGGTTAGGTTTAGGGTTCGGGTTAGGGTTAGGGTTCGGGTTAGAGTTAGGGTTAGGGTGCGGGTTAGGGTGAGGGTTAGGGTTAGGTTTAGGGTTCGTGTTAGGGTTCGGGTTCGGGTTAGGGGTCGGTTTAGGGTTAGGGTTAGGGTTCGGGTTAGGGTTAGGGTTAGTGTTCGGGTTATGGTTAGGGTTAGGGTTAGGGTTAGGGTTAGGTTTTATGGTTTGGGTTATGGTTAGGTTTAGGGTTAGGGGTTAGGGTTAGGGTTAGGGTTAGGGTTAGGGTTAGGGTTCGGGTTATCGTTAGGTTTCGGATTAGGTTTAGGGTTAGGTTTAGGGTTAGGTTTAGGGTTCGGTTTAGGGTTAGGGTTAGGGTTAGGGTTCGGGTTAGGGTTAGGTTTCGGGTTCGGGTTAGGGTTAGGGTTAGGTTTATGGTTAGGGATCGGGTTCGGGTTAGGGTTAGGGTGCGGGTTAGGTTTAGGGTTAGGGTTAGGGTCGGGTTCGGGTTAGTGTAAGGGTTCGTGTTAGGGTTTGGGTTCGGGTTAGATTTAGGTTTAGGGTTCGGGTTAGGGTTCGGGTTCGGGTTAGGGTTAGGGTTAGGGTTCGGGTTAGGGTTAGGGTTCGGGTTCGGGTTAGGGTTAGGGTTAGGGTTAGGTTTAAGGTTCGGGTTCGGGTTAGGGTTAGGGGTTAGGGTTCGTGTTCGGGTAAGGGTTAGGGTTAGGGTTAGGGTTCGGGTTAGGATTTGAGTTAGGGTTAGGGTTAGGTTTCGGATTAGGGTTCGCGTTAGGGTTCGGGTTAGGGTTAGGGTTAGGTTTATGGATAGGGTTCGGGTTAGGGTGAAGGTTCGGGTTAGGGTTAGGGTTCGGGTTAGGTTAGGGTTCGGGTTAGGGTTTGGGTTAGGGTTAGGGATCAGGTTAGGTTTGGGTTCGGGTTAGGTTTCGGGTTAGGTTTAGGGTTCGGGTTCGGGTTAGGGTTCGGGTTCGGGTTAGGTTTAGGGTTCGGGTTAGGGTTAGGTTTAGGGTTCGGGTTAGGGTTAGGGTTCGGGCTAGGGTCAGGGTTAGGGTTCGGGTTAGGGTTAGGGTTAGGGTTAGGGTTCGTGTTAGGGTTCGGTTTAGGGGTCGGGTTAGGGTTAGGGTTAGGTTTCGGGTTAGGGTTAGGGTTAGGGTTAGGGTCGGGTTATGGTTAGGGTTCGGCTAGGGTTAGGGTTCGGGTTCGGGTTAGGGTTAGGGTTGGGGATCGGGTTAGGGTTCGGGTTAGGGTTCTGGTTAGGGTTAGGTTTAGGGTTAGGGTCCGGGTTCGGGGTTAGGGTTAGGGTTAGGGTTCGTGTTAGGGTTACGGTTCGGGTTAGGGTTAGGGTTAGGTTTCGGGTTCGTGTTAGGGTTAGGGTTAGGGTTCGGGTTCGGGGTCGGGTTCGGGTTAGGGTTAGGGTTCGAGTTAGGTTTCGGGTTAGTGTTTGGGTTAGAGTTAGGGTTAGGGTTAGGGTTCGGGTTCGGGTTATTGTTCGGGTTCGGGTTAGGGTTCGGGTTAGTGTTAGGGTTAGGGTTAGGGTTCGGGTTAGGGTTAGGGTTTGGTTTCGGTTTAGGGTTAGGTTTCGGGTTAGGGTTAGAGTTAGGGGTTAGGGTTAGGGTCGAGTTAGAGTTCGGGTTAGGGATCGGGTTAGGGTTAGTGTTAGGGTTAGGGTTCGTGTTAGGGTACAAGTTAGGGTTAGGGTTAGGGTTAGGGTTAGGGTTCGGGTTAGGTTTAGGGTTCGGGTTAGGTTTAGGGGTTATGGTTAGGGTTAGGGTTAGGGTTAGGGTCGGGTTAGGTTAGGGTTAGGGTTAGGGTTAGGGTTAGGGTTCGGGTTAGGGTTAGGGTTAGTGTTCGCGTTAGGGTTAGGGTTAGGGTTAGGGTTAGGGTTAGGTTTTAGGGTTAGCGATAGGGTTAGGGTTAGGGTTAGGGGTTAGGGTTATGGTTAGTGTTAGGGTTAGGTTTCGGGTTAGCGTTAGGGTTCGGATTAGGTTTAGTGTTAGGTTTAGGGTTAGGGTTAGGGTTCGGTTAGGGTTAGGGTTAGGGTTAGGGTTAGGGTTCGGGTTCGGGTTAGGGTTAGGGTTCGGGTTCGGGATAGGATTAGGTTTAGGGTTAGGGTTAGGGTTCGGGTTAGGGTTAGGGTTAGGGTTCGGGTTAGGGTTAGGTTAGGGTTTGGTTTAGGGTTAGGGTTAGGGTTAGGGTTCGGGTTAGGGTTCGGGTTAGGGTTAGGGTTAGGATTCGGGTTAGGGTTAGGGTTAGGGTTCGAGTTAGGGTTAGGGTTAGGTTTCGGGTTAGGGTTAGGTTTAGTGTTCGGGTTAGGGTTAGGGTTAGGGTTTGGGTTAGGGTTAGGGTTCGGGTTCGGGTTATGGTTAGAGTTCGGGTTCGGGTTAGGGTTCGGGTTTTGGTTAGGGTTCGGGTTAGGGTTAGGTTTAGGGTTAGGGTTCAGTTTAGGGTTAGGGTTCGGGTTCGGGTTAGGGTTAGGGTTCAGGTTAGGGTTAGGTTTCCGGTTAGGGTTAGGGTTAGGTTTCGGGTTAGGTTTAGGGTTAGGTTTCGGGTTAGGGTTAGGGTTCGGGTTAGGGTTAGGGTTCGGGTTAGGGTTAGGTTTCGGGTAGGGTTAGGGTTTGGGTTAGGGTTAGGGTTAGGGTTCGGGTTAGGGTTAGGGTTCGGGTTCGGGTTAAGGAAAGGGTTAGGGTTCGGGTTCGGGTTAGGTTTAGGTTTAGGGTTAGGGTTAGGGTTCGGATTAGGGTTAGGGGTACGGTTCGGGTTATTGTTCGGGTTCGGGGTAGGGTTAGGGTTAGGGTTATGGTTAGGGTTCGGGTTAGGGTTAGGGTTCGGGTAAGGGTTAGGGGTTAGGGTTAGGGTTAGGTTTCGGTTTCGGGTTAGGGTTAGGGTTAGGGTTAGGGGTTAGGGTTAGGGTTCGCGTTAGGGTTAGGGTTAGGGTTAGGGTTAGGGTTAGGGTTCGGGTTAGGTTTAGGGTTAGGGTTCGGGTTCAGGTTAGGGTTAGGGTTAGGGTTAGGGTTAGGTTTAGGTTTCGGGTTCGGGTACGGTTAGGGTTCGGTTTAGGGTTAGGGCTAGGGTTCGGGTTAGGGTTAGGGTTAGGGTTCGGTTTAGGGTTCGGGTTAGGTTTAGGGTTAGGGTTCGGGTTAGGTTAGGTTTCGGGGTAGGGTTAGGGTTAGGGTTAGGGTTCGGGTTAGGGTTAGGGTTCGGGTTAGGGTTGGGTTCGGGTTAGGTTTCGGGTTAGGGTTAGGGTTTGGGTTCGGGTTAGAGTTAGGGTTCGGGATAGGGTTAGGGTTAGGGTTCGGGTTAGGGTTAGGGTTCGGGTTAGGGTTAGGGTTAGGGATCGGGTTAGGGTTAGGGTTAGGTTTAGGTTTAGTGTTCGTGTTAGGGTGCGGGTTCGGGTTAGGGGTCAGGTTAGGTTTAGGGTTAGGTTTCGGGTTAGGGTTAGGGTTCGTGTTCGGGTTAGGGTTAGGGTTCGGGTTAGGGTTAGGGTTAGGGTTCCGGTGAGCGTTAGGTTTAGGTTTCGGGTTAGGGTTAGGGTTAGGGTTAGGGTTAGGGTTCGGGTTAGGGTTCGGGTTAGGGTTAGGGTTAGGGTTCGGATTAGGGTTAGGGTTAGGGTTCGGGTTAGGGTTCGGGTTAGGGTTCGTGTTAGGGTTCGGGTTAGGGTTAGGGTTAGGGTTCGGGTTAGGGTTCGTGTTAGGATTTGTGTTAGGTTTAGGGTTAGGGTTAGGTTTAGGGTCGGGTAAGGGTTACGGTTCGGGTTAGGGTTAGGGTTAGGGTTAGGGTTCGGGCGAGGGTTCGGTTTATGTTTCGGGTTAGAGTTAGGGTTCGGTTTAGGGTTAGGGTTAGGGTAAGGGTTAGGGTTAAGTTTCGGGTTAGGGTTAGGGTTAGGGTTAGGGTTCGGGTTAGGGTTCGGGTTCGGGTTAGGGTTAGGGGTTAGTGTTTAGGTTAGGGTTAGGGTTAGGGTTCGGGTTAGGATTCGGGTTAGGGTTAGGGTTAGGGTTGGGGTTCGGGTTAGTGTTCGGGTTAGGGTTAGGTTTCGGGTAGGGTTAGGGTTCGGATTAGGAGTAGGGTTCGGTTTAGGGTTAGGGTTCGGGTTCGTGTTAGGGTAAGGGTTAGGGTTCGGGTTCGGGTTAGGGTTAGGTTTAGGGTTAGATTTAGGGTTCGGATTAGGGTTAGGGGTACAGTTCGGGTTAGGGTTCGGTTTCGGGTTAGGGTTAGGGTTAGGGTTAGGGTTAGGGTTCGGGTTAGGGTTAGGGTTCGGGTTACGGTTAGGGTTTAGGGTTAGGGTTAGGTTTCGGTTTCGGGTTAGGGTTAGGGTTAGGGTTAGGGGTAGGGTTAGGGTTCGCGTTAGGGTTAGGTTTAGGGTTAGGGTTAGGGTTCGGTTTAGGGTTAGGGTTAGGATTAAGTTTCGGGTTCGGTTTAGGGTTAGGGTTAGGGTTAGGGTTAGGTTTAGGGTTCGGGTTCGGGTACGGTTAGGGTTCGGCTTAGGGTTAGGGCTAGGGTTCGGGTTAGGGTTAGGGTTAGGTTTCGGGTTAGGGTTCAGGTTAGGTTTAGGGTTAGGGTTCGGGTTAGGTTTAGGTTTCGGGTTAGGGTTAGGGTTAGGGTTAGGGTTCGGGTTAGGGTTAGGATTCAGGTTAGGGTTGGGTTCGGGTTAGGTTTCGTGTTAGGGTTAGGGTTCGGGTTCGGGTTAGGGTTAGGGTTAGGTTTAGGGTTCGTGTTAGGGTTCGGGTTCGGGTTAGCGGTCGGTTTAGGGTTAGGGTTAGGGTTTGAGTTAGGGTTAGGGTTAGGGTTAGGGTTAGGGTTAGGGTTCGGGTTAGGGTTAGGGTTAGGGTTCGGGTTAGGTTTAGGGTTAGGGTTTGGGTTAGAGTTAGGGTTAGGGTTCGGGTTAGGGTTCGGGTTAGGGTTAGGGTTAGGATTCGGGTTAGGGTTAGGGTTAGGGTTCGGGTTAGGTTTAGGGTTCGGTTTAGGGTTAGGGTTAGGTTTCGGGTTCGTGTTAGGGTTAGGGTTAGGGTTCGGGTTCGGGGTCGGGTTCGGGTTAGGGTTAGGGTTCGAGTTAGTGTTCGGGTTAGTGTTTGGGTTAGAGTTAGGGTTAGGGTTCGTGTTAGGGTTCGGGTTAGGGTTAGGGATAGGGTTAGGGTTCGGGTTCGGGGTTAGGGTTAGGGTTAGGGTTTGGGTTAGGGTTCGGGTTAGGGTTAGGATTCGGGTAAAGGGTTAGGGTTCGTGTGCGGGTTAGGTTTAGGCTTAGGGTTCGGGTTACGGATACGGTTCGGGTTAGGGTTAGGTTTAGGGTCGGGTTCGGGTTAGGGTTAGGGTTGGGTTTCGGGTTAGGGTTCGAGATAGGGTTCGGGTTAGGGTTAGGTATAGGGTTAGGGTTCGGGTTCGGGTTTAGGGTTAGGGTTAGTGTTCGGGTTAGGGTTCGGGTTAGGGTTAGGATTCGGGTAAAGGGTTAGGGTTCGGGTTCGGGTTAGGGTTAGTGTTAGGGTTCCGGTTAGGGTTAGGTTTAGGTTTCGGGTTAGGGTTAGGTTTAGGGTTACGGTTAGGGTTCGGGTTAGGGTTCGGGGTAGTGTTAGGGTTAGGGTTCGGGTTAAGGTTAGGGTTAGGGTTAGGGTTAGGGTTCGGGTTAGGGTTCGGGTTAGGGTTCGGGTTAGGGTTCGGGTTAGGGTTCGGGTTAGGGTTAGGGTTAGGTTTCGGGTTAGGGTTACGGTTCGGGTTAGGGTTAGGGTTAGGGTTAGGGTTCGGGTTAGTGTTCGGTTTAGGGTTCGGGTTAGAGTAGGGTTCGGGTTAGGGTTAGGGTTAGGGTTTGGGTTAGGGTTAGGGTTCGAGTTAGGGTTAGGGTTAGGTTTAGGTTTCGGGTTAGGGTTAGGGTTAGGGTTCGAGTTCGGGTTAGGGTTAGGGTTAGGGTTTGGGTGGGTTAATGTTCGGTTAGTGTTAGGGGTTAGGGTTAGGGTTAGGGTTAGGGTTAGGGTTAGGGTTAGGGTTCGGATTAGGTTTAGGTTAGGGTTCGGGTTAGGGTTAGGGTTCGGGTTAGGGTTACGGTTCGGATTAGGGTTAGGCTTCGGGTTAGGGGTTAGTGTTAGGTTTCGGGTTCGGGTTAGGGTTAGGGTTAGGGTTAGGGTTCGGTTTAGGGTTAGGGTTAGAGTTGGGGTTAGGTTTGGGGTTAGGGTTAGGGTTAGGGTTAGGGTTAGAGGTAGGGTTAGGTTTAGGTTTAGGGTTAGGTTTCGGATTAGGGTTAGGTTAGGGTTCGGGTTAGGGTTAGGGTTTGGGTTAGGGTTAGGGTTCGGGTTAGGGTTAAGGTTCGGGTTAGGGGTTAGGGTTAGGGTTCGGGTTCGGGTTAGGGTTAGGGTTAGGGTTAGGTTTAGGGTTAGGGTTCGGGTTAGGGTTAGGGTTAGTGTTAGTGTTAGGGTTGGGGTTAGGGTTAGGTTTAGGGTTAGGGTTAGGGTTAGGTTTCGGATTAGGTTTAGGTTAGGGTTAGGGTTAGGGTTCGGGTTAGGGTTCGGGTTAGGGTTCGGGTTAGGGTTAGGTTTCGGGTTAGGGTTAGGTTTAGGGTTAGAGGTAGGGTTGGGGTTAGGGTTCGGGTTAGGGTTAGGGTTAGGGTTAGGGTTCGGGTTCGGGTTAGGGTTAGGGTTAGGGTTCGGGTTAGGGTTCGGGTTCGGGTTAGGATTAGGGG
>JAVLSZ010000095.1:10000-12500 GCA_032313775.1 Urocyon cinereoargenteus | reverse complement strand
CGTGTTAGGATTCGGGTTAGGTTTAGGGTTAGGGTTAGGTTTAGGGTTCGGGTAAGGGTTACGGTTCGGGTTAGGGTTAGGGTTAGGGTTAGGGTTCGGGCGAGGGTTCGGTTTATGTTTCGGGTTAGAGTTAGGGTTCGGTTTAGGGTTAGGGTTAGGGTAAGGGTTAGGGTTAAGTTTCGGGTTAGGGTTAGGGTTAGGGTTAGGGTTCGGGTTAGGGTTCGGTTTCGGGTTAGGGTTAGGGGTTAGTGTTTAGGTTAGGTTTAGGGTTAGGGTTCGGGTTAGGATTCGGGTTAGGGTTAGGGTTAGGGTGGGGTTCGGGTTAGGGTTCGGGTTAGGGTTAGGTTTCGGGTAGGGTTAGGGTTCGGATTAGGAGTAGGGTTCGGTTTAGGGTTAGGGTTCGGGTTCGTGTTAGGGTAAGGGTTAGTGTTCGGGTTCGGGTTAGGGTTAGGTTTAGGGTTAGGTTTAGGGTTCGGATTAGGGTTAGGGGTACAGTTCGGGTTAGGGTTCGGTTTCGGGTTAGGGTTAGGGTTAGGGTTAGGGTTCGGGTTAGGGTTAGGGTTCGGGTTACGGTTAGGGTTTAGGGTTAGGGTTAGGTTTCGGTTTCGGGTTAGGGTTAGGGTTAGGGTTAGGGGTAGGGTTAGGGTTCGCGTTAGGGTTAGGTTTAGGGTTAGGGTTAGGGTTCGGTTTAGGGTTAGGGTTAGGATTAAGGTTCGGGTTCGGTTTAGGGTTAGGGTTAGGGTTAGGGTTAGGTTTAGGGTTCGGGTTCGGGTACGGTTAGGGTTCGGCTTAGGGTTAGGGCTAGGGTTCGGGTTAGGGTTAGGGTTAGGTTTCGGGTTAGGGTTCAGGTTAGGTTTAGGGTTAGGGTTCGGGTTAGGTTTAGGTTTCGGGTTAGTGTTAGGGTTAGGGTTAGGGTTCGGGTTAGGGTTAGGATTCAGGTTAGGGTTGGGTTCGGGTTAGGTTTCGTGTTAGGGTTAGGGTTCGGGTTCGGGTTAGGGTTAGGGTTCGGGTTAGGGTTAGGTTTAGGGTTCGGGTTAGGGTTAGGGTTCGGGTTAGGGTTACGGTTAGGGTTCGGGTTAGGGTGAGGGTTAGGGTTAGGTTTAGGGTTCGTGTTAGGGTTCGGGTTCGGGTTAGCGGTCGGTTTAGGGTTAGGGTTAGGGTTTGAGTTAGGGTTAGGGTTAGGGTTAGGGTTAGGGTTAGGGTTAGGGTTAGGGTTCGGGTTAGGGTTAGGGTTAGGGTTCGGGTTAGGTTTAGGGTTAGGGTTTGGGTTAGAGTTAGGGTTAGGGTTCGGGTTAGGGTTCGGGTTAGGGTTAGGGTTAGGATTCGGGTTAGGGTTAGGGTTAGGGTTCGGGTTAGGTTTAGGGTTCGGTTTAGGGTTAGGGTTAGGTTTCGGGTTCGTGTTAGGGTTAGGGTTAGGGTTCGGGTTCGGGGTCGGGTTCGGGTTAGGGTTAGGGTTCGAGTTAGTGTTCGGGTTAGTGTTTGGGTTAGAGTTAGGGTTAGGGTTCGTGTTAGGGTTCGGGTTAGGGTTAGGGATAGGGTTAGGGTTCGGGTTCGGGGTTAGGGTTAGGGTTAGGGTTTGGGTTAGGGTTCGGGTTAGGGTTAGGATTCGGGTAAAGGGTTAGGGTTCGTGTGCGGGTTAGGGTTAGGCTTAGGGTTCGGGTTACGGATACGGTTCGGGTTAGGGTTAGGTTTAGGGTCGGGTTCGGGTTAGGGTTAGGGTTGGGTTTCGGGTTAGGGTTCGAGATAGGGTTCGGGTTAGGGTTAGGTATAGGGTTAGGGTTCGGGTTCGGGTTTAGGGTTAGGGTTAGTGTTCGGGTTAGGGTTCGGTTAGGGTTAGGATTCGGGTAAAGGGTTAGGGTTCGGGTTCGGGTTAGGGTTAGTGTTAGGGTTCCGGTTAGGGTTAGGTTTAGGTTTCGGGTTAGGGTTAGGTTTAGGGTTACGGTTAGGGTTCGGGTTAGGGTTCGGGGTAGTGTTAGGGTTAGGGTTCGGGTTAAGGTTAGGGTTAGGGTTAGGGTTAGGGTTCGGGTTAGGGTTCGGGTTAGGGTTCGGGTTAGGGTTCGGGTTAGGGTTAGGGTTAGGGTTAGGGTTAGGTTTCGGGTTAGGGTTACGGTTCGGGTTAGGGTTAGGGTTAGGGTTAGGGTTCGGGTTAGTGTTCGGTTTAGGGTTCGGGTTAGAGTAGGGTTCGGGTTAGGGTTAGGGTTAGGGTTTGGGTTAGGGTTAGGGTTCGAGTTAGGGTTAGGGTTAGGTTTAGGGTTCGGGTTAGGGTTAGGGTTAGGGTTCGAGTTCGGGTTAGGGTTAGGGTTAGGGTTTGGGTGGGTTAATGTTCGGTTAGTGTTAGGGGTTAGTGTTAGGGTTAGGGTTAGGGTTAGGGTTAGGGTTAGGGTTAGGGTTCGGATTAGGTTTAGGTTAGGGTTCGGGTTAGGGTTAGGGTTCGGGTTAGGGTTACGGTTCGGATTAGGGTTAGGCTTCGGGTTAGGGGTTAGTGTTAGGTTTCGGGTTC
>JAVLSZ010000095.1:0-5000 GCA_032313775.1 Urocyon cinereoargenteus | reverse complement strand
TTGGGTTCGGGTTAGGTTTCGGGTTAGGGTTAGGGTTTGGGTTCGGGTTAGAGTTAGGGTTCGGGATAGGGTTAGGGTTAGGGTTCGGGTTAGGGTTAGGGTTCGGGTTAGGGTTAGGGTTAGGGATCGGGTTAGGTTTAGGGTTAGGGTTAGGTTTAGTGTTCGTGTTAGGGTGCGGGTTCGGGTTAGGGGTCAGGTTAGGTTTAGGGTTAGGGTTCGGGTTAGGGTTAGGGTTCGGGTTCGGGTTAGGGTTAGGGTTTGGGTTAGGGTTAGGGTTAGGGTTCCGGTGAGCGTTAGGTTTAGGTTTCGGGTTAGGGTTAGGGTTAGGGTTAGGGTTCGGGTTAGGGTTCGGGTTAGGGTTAGGGTTAGGGTTCGGATTAGGGTTAGGGTTAGGTTTCGTGTTAGGGTTCGGGTTAGGGTTCATGTTAGGGTTCGGGTTAGGGTTAGGGTTAGGGTTCGGGTTAGGGTTCTGGTTAGGATTCGGGTTAGGTTTAGGGTTAGGTTTAGGTTTAGGGTTCGGGTAAGGGTTACGGTTCGGGTTAGGGTTAGGGTTAGGGTTAGGGTTCGGGCGAGGGTTCGGTTTATGTTTCGGGTTAGAGTTAGTGTTCGGTTTAGGGTTAGGGTTAGGGTAAGGGTTAGGGTTAAGTTTCGGGTTAGG
The DNA here is from genome assembly GCA_032313775.1 of Urocyon cinereoargenteus. Classification (NCBI taxonomy): domain Eukaryota; kingdom Metazoa; phylum Chordata; class Mammalia; order Carnivora; family Canidae; genus Urocyon; species Urocyon cinereoargenteus. The sequence goes on along the minus strand of JAVLSZ010000095.1, from coordinate 4,342 downwards.
GTTAGGGTTAGGGTTAGGGTTCGGGTTAGGGTTCGGGTTCGGGTTAGGGTTAGGGGTTAGTGTTTAGGTTAGGGTTAGGGTTAGGGTTCGGGTTAGGATTCGGGTTAGGGTTAGGGTTAGGGTTGGGGTTCGGGTTAGGGTTCGGGTTAGGGTTAGGTTTCGGGTAGGGTTAGGGTTCGGATTAGGAGTAGGGTTCGGTTTAGGGTTAGGGTTCGGTTTCGTGTTAGGGTAAGGGTTAGGGTTCGGGTTCGGGTTAGGGTTAGGTTTAGGGTTAGGTTTAGGGTTCGGATTAGGGTTAGGGGTACAGTTCGGGTTAGGGTTCGGTTTCGGGTTAGGGTTAGGGTTAGGGTGTGGGTTAGGGTTCGCGTTAGGGTTAGGTTTAGGGTTAGGGTTAGGGTTCGGTTTAGGGTTAGGGTTAGGATTAAGGTTCGGGTTCGGTTTAGGGTTAGGGTTAGGGTTAGGGTTAGGTTTAGGGTTCGGGTTCGGGTACGGTTAGGGTTCGGCTTAGGGTTAGGGCTAGGGTTCGGGTTAGGGTTAGGGTTAGGTTTCGGGTTAGGGTTCGGGTTAGGTTTAGGGTTAGGGTTCGGGTTAGGTTTAGTTTTCGGGTTAGGGTTAGGGTTAGGGTTAGGGTTCGGTTTAGGGTTAGGATTCAGGTTAGGGTTGGGTTCGGGTTAGGTTTCGTGTTAGGGTTAGGGTTCGGGTTCGGGTTAGGGTTAGGGTTCGGGTTAGGGTTAGGTTTAGGGTTCGGGTTAGGGTTAGGGTTCGGGTTAGGGTTACGGTTAGGGTTCGGGTTAGGGTGAGGGTTAGGGTTAGGTTTAGGGTTCGTGTTAGGGTTCGGCTTCGGGTTAGCGGTCGGTTTAGGGTTAGGGTTAGGGTTCGAGTTAGGGTTAGGGTTAGTGTTCGGGTTAGGGTTAGGGTTAGGGTTAGGGTTAGGGTTAGGGTTAGGTTTTATGGTTAGGGTTAGGGTTAGGGTTAGGGTTAGGGGTTAGGGTTAGGGTTAGGATTAGGGTTAGGGTTAGGGTTCGGATTATGGTTAGGTTTCGGATTAGTTTTAGGGTTAGTTTTAGGGTTAGGGTTAGGGTTCGGTTTAGGGTTAGGGTTAGGGTTAGGGTTCGGGTTAGGGTTAGGGTTCGGGTTCGGGTTAGGGTTAGGGTTAGGGTTAGGGTTAGGGTTAGGGTTAGGGTTCGGGTTAGGGTTAGGATTAGGGTTCGGGTTAGGTTTAGGGTTATTGTTTGGGTTAGGGTTAGGGTTAGGGTTCGGGTTAGGTTTCGGGTTAGGGTTAGGGTTAGGATTCGTGTTAGGGTTAGGGTTAGGGTTCGGGTTAGGTTTAGGGTTCGGTTTAGGGTTAGGGTTAGGTTTCGGGTTCGTGTTAGGGTTAGGGTTAGGGTTCGGGTTCGGGGTCGGGTTCGGGTTAGGGTTAGGGTTCGAGTTAGGGTTCGGGTTAGTGTTTGGGTTAGAGTTAGGGTTAGGGTTCGTGTTAGGGTTCGGGTTAGGGTTAGGGATAGGGTTAGGGTTCGGGTTCGGGGTTAGGGTTAGGGTTAGGGTTTGGGTTAGGGTTCGGGTTAAGGTTAGGATTCGGGTAAAGGGTGAGGGTTCGTGTGCGGGTTAGGGTTAGGCTTAGGGTTCGGGTTAGGGTTACGGTTCGGGTTAGGGTTAGGTTTAGGGTCGGGTTCGGGTTAGGGTTAGGTTTGGGTTTCGGGTTAGGGTTCGAGATAGGGTTCGGGTTAGGGTTAGGTATAGGGTTAGGGCTCGGGTTCGGGTTTAGGGTTAGGGTTAGTGTTCGGGTTAGGGTTCGGGTTAGGGTTAGGATTCGGGTAAAGGGTTAGGGTTCGGGTTCGGGTTAGGGTTAGTGTTAGGGTTCCGGTTAGGGTTAGGTTTAGGTTTCGGGTTAGGGTTAGGTTTAGGGTTACGGTTAGGGTTCGGGTTAGGGTTCGGGGTAGTGTTAGGGTTAGGGTTCGGGTTAAGGTTAGGGTTAGGGTTAGGGTTCGGGTTAGGGTTCGGGTTAGGGTTCGGGTTAGGTTTCGGGTTAGGGTTAGGGTTAGGTTTCGGGTTAGGGTTACGGTTCGGGTTAGGGTTAGGGTTAGGGTTAGGGTTCGGGTTAGGGTTCGGTTTAGGGTTCGGGTTAGAGTAGGGTTCGGGTTAGGGTTTGGGTTAGGGTTTGGGTTAGGGTTAGGGTTCGAGTTAGGGTTAGGGTTAGGTTTAGGGTTCGGGTTAGGGTTAGGGTTAGGGTTCGAGTTCGGGTTAGGGTTAGGGTTAGGGTTTGGGTGGGTTAGGGTTCGGTTAGTGTTAGGGGTTAGTGTTCAGGTTAGGGATAGGGTTAGGGTTCGGGTTAGGGTTCGGGTTAGGGTTAGGGTTAGGGTTCGGTTTAGGGTTCGGGTTATGGTTAGGGTTAGTGTTCGGGTTAGGGTTAGTGTTAAGGTTCGAGTTAGGGTTCGGGTTAGCGTTCGGGTTAGGGTTAGGGGTTAGTGTTAGGGTTAGGGTTAGGGTTAGGGTTAGGGTTAGGGTTCGGATTAGGGTTACGGTTCGGGTTAGGGTTAGGCTTCGGTTTAGGGGTTAGTGTTAGGTTTCGGGTTCGGGTTAGGGTTAGGGTTAGGGTTAGGGTTCGGTTTAGGCTTAGGGTTAGAGTTGGGGTTAGGTTTGGGGTTAGGGTTAGGGTTAGGGTTAGGGTTAGAGGTAGGGTTAGGTTTAGGTTTAGGGTTAGGTTTCGGATTAGGGTTAGGTTAGGGTTCGGGTTAGGGTTAGGGTTTGGGTTAGGGTTAGGGTTCGGGTTAGGGTTAGGGTTCGGGTAAGGGGTTAGGGTTAGGGTTCGGGTTCGGGTTAGCGTTAGGGTTAGGGTTAGGTTTAGGGTTAGGGTTCGGGTTAGGGTTAGGGTTAGTGTTAGTGTTAGGGTTGGGGTTAGGGTTAGGTTTAGGGTTAGGGTTAGGGTTAGGTTTCGGATTAGGTTTAGGTTAGGGTTAGGGTTAGGGTTCGGGTTAGGGTTCGGGTTAGGGTTCGGGTTAGGGTTAGGTTTCGGGTTAGGGTTAGGTTTAGGGGTAGAGGTAGGGTTGGGGTTAGGGTTCGGGTTAGGGTTAGGGTTAGGGTTAGGGTTAGGGTTCGGGTTAGGGTTAGGTTTAGGGTTCGGTTTAGGGTTCGGGTTCGGGTTAGGGTTAGGTGTTAGTGTTCAGGTTAGGGTTAGGTTTAGGGTTCGGGTTAGGGTTCGGGTTAGGGTTAGGGTTAGGGTCGGGTTAGGGTTCGGGTTAGGGTTAGGGTTCGGGTTAGGGTTCGGATTCGGGTTAGGGTTAGGTGTTAGTGTTCAGGTTAGGGTTAGGGTTAGGGTTAGGTTTAGGGTTAGGGTTAGGGTTAGGGTTTGGGTTAGGTTTAGGGTTCGGGTTCGGGTTATGGTTAGGGTTCGGGTTAGGGTTAGGGTTCGGGTTAGGGTTAGGGTTAGGTTTCGGGTTAGGGTTAGGTTTAGGGTTAGGGTTAGGGTTAGGGTTTGGGTTAGGTTTAGGGTTCGGGTTCGGGTTATGGTTAGGGTTCGGGTTCGGGTTAGGGTTCGGGTTTTGGTTAGGGTTCGAGTGAGGGTTAGGTTTAGGGTTAGGGTTCAGTTTACGGTTAGGGTTCGGGTTCGGGTTCGGGTTAGGGTTAGGGTTCAGGTTAGGGTTAGGTTTCGGGTTAGGGTTAGGGTTAGGTTTCGAGTTAGGGTTAGGGTTAGGGTTCGGGTTAGGGTTAGGGTTCGGGTTAGGGTTAGGGTTCGGGTTAGGGTTAGGTTTCGGGTAGGGTTAGGGTTTGGGTTAGGGTTAGGGTTAGGGTTCGGGTTAGTGTTAGGGTTCGGGTTCGGGTTAAGGAAAGGGTTAGGGTTCGGGTTCGGGTTAGGGTTAGGTTTAGGGTTAGGGTTAGGGTTCGGATTAGGGATAGGGGTACGGTTCGGGTTAGGGTTCGGGATCGGGGTAGGGTTAGGGTTAGGGTTATGGTTAGGGTTCGGGTTAGGGTTAGGGTTCGGGTAATGGTTAGGGGTTAGGGTTAGGGTTAGGTTTCGGTTTCGGGTTAGGGTTCGGGTTAGGGTTAGGGTTAGGGTTCGGGTTCAGGTTAGGGTTAGGGTTAGGGTTAGGGTTAGGTTTAGGGTTCGGGTTCGGGTACGGTTAGGGTTCGGTTTAGGGTTAGGGCTAGGGTTCGGGTTATGGTTAGGGTTAGGGTTCGGTTTAGGGTTCGGGTTCGGTTTAGCGTTAGGGTTCGGGTTAGGTTAGGTTTCGGGGTAGGGTTAGGGTTAGGGTTAGGGTTCGGGTTAGTGTTAGGGTTCGGGTTAGGGTTGGGTTCGGGTTAGGTTTCGGGTTAGGGTTAGGGTTTGGGTTCGGGTTAGAGTTAG
>JAVLSZ010000094.1:982500-1161242 GCA_032313775.1 Urocyon cinereoargenteus | reverse complement strand
ACCCAAACCTAACCCTGACCCTAAACCTAACCTTATCACTTACACTAACCCTAACCCTAACCCGCGCCCTAAACCTAACCCTAACCCATACCCTAACCCTAATCCGTAACCTAAACTTAACCCTAAACCGTATCCTAACCCTAAACCTAACCCTAAGCCTAACCCGTTCATTAACCCAAACCCTAACCCTAACACTAACCCTACCCCGTATTCTAACCCTAACCCTAACCCTAACTCTAACCCGTACCCTAACCCTAACACTAACACTAACACTAACCCTAACCTGTACTCTAACCCTAACCCTAACCGTACTCTATCCCTAACCCTAACCCTCACCCTAACCCTAACCGGTACTGTAACCCTAACCCATACCAATACCCTAAACCTAACCCGTACCCTAACGCTAACCCTAACTTGTACCCTAACGCTAACCCTAACCCTGACCCTAAACCTAACCCTAAACCGTACCCTAAACCTAACCCGTACCCTAACCGTAACCTTATCCCTAAACCGTACCCTAAACCGTACCCTAAACCGTACCCTAACCCTAACCCTAACAGTGACGTTAACACTAACCCTAACTCGTACCCTAAGCCTAACCCATACCCTAAACCTAACCCTAATTCAAACACTAACCCTAACCCATACCCTAAACCTAGCCCTAACCCTTGACCTAACCAGTACCCAACCCTATCCCATAACCTAACCCTCACCCTAACCCTTACCCAAACCCTAACTGTAAACCTAAACCATTCCCTAGCGCTAACCCTAACACTAACCCTAACCCTAACCCTAACCCGCACCCTAAACCTAAAGCTAACCCTAAACCGTACCCTAACACTAACCCATACCCTAACCCTAACCCTAACCCTAACCCTAACCCTAACCCTAACACTAAGCCTAACTCCTAACCCTAACCTTAACCCTAACCCGCACCTAAACCTAAAACTAACCCTAACCCTATCCCTAACCCGCACCTAAACCTAACCCTAACCTGTACCCTAACACAAACCCCTAACCTAAACCTAAACCTAACCCTAAACTTAAACCTTACGCTAACCCTATCCCGTACCCTAATCCTAACCCTAACCCGTACCCTAACCCTAACCCTAACCCTAACCTTATCCGTACACTAACCCTAACCCTAACCATAAACCTAACCCTAACCCGTACTCTAACCCTAACCCGTACCCTAACACTAACCCTAACCCTAACACTAACCCTAACCCGTACTCTAACCCTAAACTTAACCCTATTTCTAAACCTAACGCGTACTATAACCCTAACCCGTACCCTAACACTAACCCTAACACTAACACTATCCCTACCCCGTACTCTAACACCAAACCTAACCCTAATTCTAACCCTAACCCGTACTATAACCCTAACCCTAACCCTAAACCTAACCCTAACCTGAACAGTAACCCTAACCCGTACCCTAACCCTAAATCTAACCCTCAACCTAACCCTAACCCTGACCCTAACCCTAACCCTAACCTGTACCCTAGCCCTAAACTGTACCCTAACCCTAACCCTAAACCTAACTCGTACCCTAACCCTAAACGTAACCCTAACCCATACCCAAACCCTAACCCTAACACGTAACCTAACCGTAACCCTATTCTAACCCGCACACTAAACCTAACCCTAACGCTAGACCTGACACTTACACTAACCCTATCCCGTACCCTAACATTAACTCTAAACCGTACCGTGACCCTAACACTAACCGAACCCTAAACCTAACCCTAAATCTAAACCTTACACTAACCCTAACCCGAACCTAACCCTGACCCTGAACCGTACCCTAAACCTACCCGTAGCCTAACACTAACTCTAACCTTAACACCTAAACCTAACCCTAACCCTTACCTTAACCCGTACCAAATGGTAAACCTAACCCGTAACCTAACACTAACCCAAACCCGTACTATAATCCGAACCCTAACCCTAACCCATACCCTAACCCTACCCGTAGCCTAACCCTAACTCTAACCCTAACCCCTAACCCTAATCCTAACCCTTACCCTACCCCGTACCCAAACGGTAAACCTAACCCGTAACCTAACACTAACCCAAACCAGTACTCTAACCCTAAACTTAACCCTTACCCTAACCCTAACCCTAACCCGCAACCTAAACTTAACCCTAACCCTAACCCAACCATAACTATTAATCGTAACCTAAACCAAACCCATACCCTAAACCTAACCCTAACCTTAACCATAAACCTAACCCGTACCCTAACACTAAAACAAACCCATACCCTAAACCCAACCCTACCTTAACGCGTACACTAACACTAACCCTAATCCTAACCCTGACCCTAAACCTAACCCTAACTCTTACACTAATCCTAACCCTAACCCTAACCCGCACCCTAAACCTAACCCTAAACCTTACCCTAACCCTAACCCGTAACCTAAACCTAACCCTAACCCTAAACCTAAGCCGTACGCTAACCCTATCCCGTGCCCTAAACCTAACCCTAAACCGTATCCTAACCCTAAACCTAACCCTAAGCCTAACCCGTACATTAACCCTAACCCTAACCCTAACACTAACCCTACCCCGTACTCTAACCCTAAACCTAACCCTAACCCTAAACCTAACCCGTACCCTAACCCTAACCATAACCCTAAACCTAACACTAACGATAACCCGTACTTAACCCTAACCCAAACCCTAACCCTAACTTTAACTGTAACCCTTACCCGTACACAAACCCTAAAACTAACCTGTACCTTAACGCCAACCATAACACTAACTCGTACCGTAACCCTATCCCTAATACTATACCTGACACTAAACCTAACCCTAAACCGTACCCTAACCCTAAACCTCACCCGCACCCTAAACCTAACCCTAACCCGTACCTTAACACTAATACGTAACCTAAACCTAACCCTAATCCTAAACTTAACCCGTACGCTAACCCTATCCCCTAACCTAAACCTAACCCTAACCCGTACCATAACCCTAACCCTAACCCTAACCCTAATCGTACACTAACCCTAACCCTAACACTAACACTAACACTAACCCTATCCCGTACACTAAACCTAACCCTAAACCTAATCCTAACCCTAACCCGTACTCAAACCTTAACCCTAACCCTAACACTAACCATAACCCTAACACTAACCCTAACCAGTACTCTAACCCTAAACGTAACCCTAACACTAACCCTAACCACCTACTATAATCCTAAACCTAAACCTAACACTTACCCTAACCCTAACTCGTACCGTAACCCTAAACCGTACCCAACCCTAACCCTAACCCTAAACCTAACCCTATTCCTGACCCTAACCCTAACCCTAATCCTGTACCCTAACCTTAACCCTAACCCGCATCCTAAACCTAACCCTAACCCTAGACCTAACCCGTAGCCTGACCCTAACCCGTACCCTAACACTAACCCTAACCCTAACTCTAACCCGTACCCTAACACTAAACCTAACCTGTACCCTAACCCGTACCCTAACCCTATCCCGTCCCCAAACCCTAAACCTAACCCTAACACTAACCCTAACCCTCTACTGTAACCCTAACCCTAACCCTAACCCTAACCCTAACTCGTACCATTAATTTTACCCGTACCCTAACCATAACCCTAAACCTAAACTTAAACGTAACCCTAACCCTAACCCTAATCCGAATCCCGTACCCTAACCCTAACCCTAACCCGCATCCTAAACCTAACCCTAACCCTAGACCTAACACGTACCCTAACCCTAACCCGTACCCTAACACTAACCCTAACTCTAACCCTAGCACGTACCCTAACCCTAACCAGTACCCTAATCCTAAACCTAACCCTAACCCGTACCCTAACACCAAACTGCACCCAAACCCTTACCCTAACACGTACCCTAACCCTAACCATAACCTAACCCGCACCCTAAACCTAAAGCTAACCCTAAACCGTACCCTAACCCTAAACCGTACCCTAACCCTAACCCTAACCCTAACCGTAGTCTCACACTAACACTAAGTCTAACCCCTAACCCTAACCCTAACCCTAACCCGCACCTAAACCTAAACCTAACCCTAACCCTATGCCTAACCCGCACCTAAACTTAACCCTAACACGTACCCTAACACAAACCCGTAACCTAAACCTAAACCTAATCCTAAACTTAACCCTTACGCTAAACCTAACCCGTACCCTAACCCTAACCCTAACCATAACCCTATCCGTACACTAACCCTAACCCTAACCAATAACCTAACCCTTACCCCTACTCTAACCCTCACCCGTACCCTAACACTAACCCTATCCCTAACACTAACCCTAACCCGTACTCTAACCCTAAACCTAACCCTAATTCTAAACCTAACGCATACTATAAACCTAACCCGTACCCTAACACTAACCCTAAACCTAACACTAACCCTACCCCGTACTCTAACACTAAACATAACCCTAATTCTAACTCTAACCCGTACTATAACCCTAAACATAACCCTAACCCTAACATTCACCCTAACCCTAACCCGTAGAGTAACCATAACCCATTCCCTAACCCTAACCCTAACCCTAAAACTAACCCTAACCCTGACCCTGACCCTAACCCTAACCTGTACCTTAACCCTAAACCGTACCCTAACACTAACCCTAAACCTAACCTGTACCCTAACCCTAAATGTAACCCTAACCCTAACCCTAGGCCTAACCCTAACAGGTAACCTAACCCTAACCCTAACTCTAAACCGCACACTAAACGTAACCCTAACCCTAGACCTAACACTTACACTAAACCTATCCCGTACCCTAAACTTATCCCTAACCCGCATCCTAAACCTAACCCTAAACCTAAACCTAACCCGTATCCTAAACCTAACCCGTACCCTAACACTAACCCTAACCCTAACTCTAACCCGTACCCTAACACTAAACCTAACCTGTACCTTAACCCGTACCCTAACCCTATCCCGTCCCCAAACCCTAAACCTAACCCTAACACTAACCCTAACCCTCTACTATAACCCTAACCCTAAACCTAACCCTAACCCTAACCCTAACTCGTACCATTAACTTTACCCGTACCCTAACCATAACTCTAAACCTAAACTTAAACGTAACACTAACCCTAACCCTAATCCGAATCCCGTACCCTAACCCTAACCCTAACCCGCATCCTAAACCTAACCCTAACCCTAGACCTAACACGTACCCTAACCCTAACCCGTACCCTAACACTAACCCTAAGTCTAACCCTAACACGTACCCTAACCCTAACCAGTACCCTAATCCTAAACCTAACCCTAACCCGTACCCTAACACCAAACTGTACCCAAACCCTTACCCTAACACGTACCCTAACCCTAACCATAACCTATCCGCACCCTAAACCTAAACCTAACCCTAAACTTAAACCTTACGCTAAACCTATCCCGTACCCTAACCCTAACCCTAACCCTATCTGTACACTAACCCTAACCCTAACCATAAACCTAACCCTTACCCGTACTCTAACCCTAACCCGTACCCTAACACTAACCCTACCCTAACACTAACCCTAACCCGTACTCTAACCCTAAACCTAACCCTAATTCTAAACCTAACCCATACTATAACCCTAAACCTAACCCTAACCCTAATCCTCACCCTAACCCTAACCCATAGAGTAACCATAACCCATACCCTAACCCTAACCCTAACCCTAAAACTAACCCTAACCCTTACCCTAACCCTAACCCTAACCTGTATCCTAACCCTAATCCGTACCCTAACACTAACCCTAAACCTAACCCGTACCCTAACCCTAAACATAACCCTAACCCTAAATCCTAACCTAACCCTAACCCTAACTCTAAACCGCACCCTAAACCTAACCCTAACCCTAGACCTAACACTTACACTAAACCTATCCCGTACCCTAACCTTAACTCTAACCCATGCTGTAACCCTAACACTAAACCTAACCCTAAACCTAACCCTAAACCTAACCCTTACACTAACCCTAACCCGACCCTAACCCTGACCTGAACCATACACTAACCCTACCCGTAGCCTAACCCTAACTCTAACCCTAACCCCTAACCCTAACCCTAACCATTACCTTAACCCGTACCCCAAAGGTAAACCTAACCCGTAACCTAACACTAACCCAAACCCGTACTATAATCCGAACCCTAACCCTAACCCATACCCTAACCCTACCCGTAGCCTAACCCTAACTCTAACCCTAACCCTAACCCTTACCCTAACACTAACCCTAACCCGCACCCTAAACTTAACACTAACCCTAACCCAAACCATAACTCTTAACCGTAACCTAAACCAAACCCATACCCTAAACCTAACCTTAACCTTAACCATAACACTAACCCGTATCCTAACCCTAAAACAAACCCATACCCTAACCCCAACCCTAACCTTAACGCGTACACTAACACTAAACCTAACCCTAACCCTGACCCTAAACCTAACCCTAACCCTTACACTAATCCTAACCCTAACCCTAACCCGCACCCTAAACCTAAGCCTAACCCGTACCCGAACCTTAACCCGTAACCTAAACCTAACCCTAACCCTAAACCTAACACGTACGCTAACCCTATCCCGTACCCTAAACCTAACCCTAACCCCTATCCTAACCCTAAACCTAACCCTAAGCCTAACCCGTACATTAACCCTAACCCTAACCCTAACACTAACTCTACCCCGTACTCCAACCCTAACCCTAAACCTAACCTTAACCCTAACCCTAACCCGTAACCTAACCCTAACCCTAACCCTAACCCTAACACTAACGATAACCCGTATTTAACCATAACCCTAACCCTAACCCTAACTTTAACCATAACCTTAACCCGTACACAAACCCTAAAACTAACCTGTACCCTAACGCCAACCATAACACTAACTCGTACCGTAACACTATCCCTAACCCTAAACCTGACCCTAAACCTAAACCTAACCCGTACCCTAACCCTAACCCTCACCCGCACCCTAAAGCTAACCCTAACACGTACCCTAACACTAATCCGTAACCTAAACCTAACCCTAACCCTAAACTTAACCCGTACGCTAACCCTATCCCGTACCCTAAACCTAACCCTAACCCGTACCATAACCCTAACCCTAACCCTAACCCTAATGGTACACTAACCGTAACCCTAACCCTAACCGTAACACTAACACTAACCCTGTCCCGCACTCTAAACCTAATCCTAAACCTAATCCTAACCCTAACCCGTACTCTAACCTTAACCCTAACCCTAACACTAACCATAACCCTAACACTAACCCTAACCAGTACTCTAACCCTAAACGTAACCCTAACACTAACCCTAACCCCCTACTATAATCCTAACACTAAACCTAACACTTACACTAACCCTAACTCGTACCGTAACTCTAAACCGTACCCAACCTTAACCCTAACCCTAAACCTAACCCTATTCCTGACCCTAACCCTAACCCTAATCCTGTACCCAACCTTAACCCTAACCCGCATCCTAAACCTAACCCTAACCCTTGACCTAACAGGTAGCCTAACCCTAACCCGTACCCTAACACTAACCCTAACCCTAACTATAACCCGTACCCTAACCCTTTAAAACTAAACTGTACCCTAACTCGTAGCCTAACCCTAAAGCATCCCCTAACCCTAAACCTAACCCTAACACTAACCCTAACCATCTACTATAACCCTAACCTTCAACCTAACCCTAACCCTAACCCTAACTCGTATCGTTAACTTTACCCGTACCCTAACCGTAACCCTAAAACTAAACTTAACCGTAAACCTAACCCTAAACCTAACCCGAATCCCGTACCGAGCCCTAACCCTAACCCGCATCCAAAAACTAACCCTAACCCTAGACCTACACATACCCTAACCCTAACCCGTACCCTAACACTAACCCTAACTCTAACCCTAACACGTACCGTAACCCTAAACAGTACCCTAATCCTAACCCTAACCATAGCCCGTACCCTAACACCAAACTGCACCCAAACCCTTACCCTAACACGTACCCTAAACCTAAACCTAACCCTAACCCGCACATTAAACCTAACCCTAACCTTAGACCTAACACGTACACTAACCCTATCCCGAACCCTAAACTTAACCCTAACCCGTACCGTAACCCTAACACTAACCCTAAACCTAACCCTAAAACTAACCCTAACGCGTACACTAACCCTCAAACGAATGCTAACCCTAACCCTAAACCTAACCCGTACCCAAACCCTACCCATAGCCTAACCCTAACTCTAACCCTAACGCCTAACCCTAACCCTATCCCTAACCCTTACCCTAACCCGTACCCAAACAGTAAACCTATCCTGTACCCTAACACTAACCCAAACCCGTACTCAAACCCTAACCCTAAACCTAACCCTAACCCTATCCCGCACCCTAAACTTAACCCTAACCCTAACCCAAACTATAACACTTAACCGTAACCTAACCCTAACCCATACCTTCATCCTAAACCTATCCTTAACCATAACCCTAACCCGTACCATAACCCTAAAACTAACCCGTACCCTAACCCCAACCCTAACCATAACCTGTACACTAACACTAACCCTAACCCTAACCCTGACCCTAAACCTAACCCTAACACATACACTAACCCTAACCCTAACCCTAACATGTACCATAGCCCTAACCAGTACCCTAATCCTAACCCTAACCCGTACCCTAATCCTAAACTGTACCCAAAACCTTACCCTAACACGTACCCTAACCCTAACCCGCACACTAAACCTAACCCTAACCCTAGACCTAACACGTACCCTAAACCTAACCCTAACCCTAACCCTAACCCTAACACTAACCCTAACCCGTACTCTAGCCCTAATCCTAACACTAACCCTAACCGTACTGTAACCCTAACCCTAACTCTCACCCTTAACCTAACCCGTACTGTAACACTAACCCGTACCAATACCCTAACCCTAACCCGTACCCTAACCCTAACCCTAACTCGTACCCTAACCCTAACCCTAACCCTGACCCTAACCCTAACCCTAACCTGTACCCTAAACCTAACCCTAACCCGTAACCTAACGCTAAACTTAACCCTAACCCTGATGCTAACTCTAACCCGTACCCTAAGCCTAACCCATACCCTAAACCTAAACCTAATCCTAACCCTAACCCTAACCTGTACCCTAAACCTAAACCTAACACTTGACCTAACCTGTACCCAACCCTATCCCGTAACCTAACCCTAAACTAACCCATACCCAAACCCTAACAGTAACACTAACCGATTCCCGAGCGCTAACCCTAACACTAAACCTAACCCTAACCCTAAACTGCACCCTAAACCTAAAGCTAACCCTAACCCTAACCATAACACTTACCCTAACCCTAACCCTAAACCTAAACCTAACCCTAAACCGTACCCTAACCCTAACCCTAACCCTATCCGTACACTAAACCTAAACCTAACCCTAACACTAACCCTAACCCGTACTCTAACCCTAACCCTAACCCTAAACCTAACCCTAACCCGTACTCTAACCCTAACCCATACCCTAACACTAACCCTTACACTAACCCTAACCCTAACCCGTACCCTAACCCTAAACGTAACCCTAACCCATACCCAACACCTAATCCTAACACGTATCCTAACCCTAACCCTAACCCTAACCCGCACACTAAACCTAACCCTAACCCTTGACCTAACACGTACACTAACCATATCCCGTACCATAACCTTAACTCTAACCCGTACCGTAACCCAAAACTAACCCTAAACCTAACCCTAAACCTAACCCTAACCCTAACCCGTACAATAACCCTAACCCGAACCCTAACCCTAAACCTAACCCGTACCCTAACCCTACCCGTAGCCTAACCCTACCTCTAACCCTAACCCTAACCCTAACCCTAACACTAACCCTTTCCCTAACCCTAAACCTAACAGGTACCCTAACCCTAAACATAACCTTAACCCATACCCAACACCTAATCCTAACACGTATCCTAACCCTAACCCTAACCCTAACCCTAACACTAACCCTAACCTTAACCATAACCCTATACTGAAACCTAACCGGTACCATAACCCTACCACTAACCCTAACCCTGACCCTAAACCTAACCCTAACCCGTACCCTAACTCTAACCCACACCAAAACCTAACCCTAACCCGTACCCTAACCCTAACCCTTACCCTAACCCTAACACTATCCGTACACTAAACCTAACCATAACCCTAACACTAACCCTAACCCATACTCTAACCCTAACCCTAACCCTAAACCTAACCTTAACCCGTACCCTAACACTAACCCTTACCCTAACCCTAAACCTAACCGTACCCTAACCCTAAACGTAACCCTAACCTGTACCCAACACCTTATCCTAACACGTATCTTAACCCTAACCCTAACCCTAACCCGCAAACTAAACCTAACCCTAACCCTAGACCTAACACGTACACTAACCATATCCCGTACAGTAAACTTAACTCTAACCTATACCTTAAACCTAACACTAACCCTAAACCGAAACCTAAACCTAACCCTAACCCTATCCCTAACCCGTACAATAACCTAACCCGAACCCTAACCCTAAAACTAACCCGTACCCTAACCGTAACCGTAGCCTAAGCCTAACTCTAACCCTAACACCTAACCCTAACACTAACTCTAACTCTTATCCTAACCCGTACCCAAACGTTAAATCTAACCCGTACCCTAACACTAACCCAAACCCGTACTCTAACACTGACCCTAACGATAACCCTAACCCGCACCCTAAACTTAACCCTAACCCTAACACAAACCATAACCCTTAACCGTAACCTACCCTAACCCATACCCTGACCCTAACCCTAACCTTACCCATAACCCTAACCCTAACCCTAACCCTAACCCTAACCCGTACAGTAACCCTAACGCGTACCCTAACCCTAACCCTAACGCTAAACCTAACCCTAACTTTGACCCTAAACCTAACCTTAAACCGTACCCTAACCCTAACCCTAAACCTAACCCGTACCCTAACCCTAGCCCTAACCCTAACCCGCACACTAAACCTAACATAACCCTAGACCTAACACCTACACTAACCCTATCTTGTACCGTAACCTTAACCCTAAACCGCAATGTAACCCTAACACTAACCCTAACCCGTACCCTAACCCTACCCATAGCCTAACCCTAACTCTAACCCTAACCCCTAACCCTAACCCTAACCCTTAACCTAACCCGTACCCAATCAGTAAACCTAACCCATACCCTAACACTAACCAAACCCGTACATTAATCCTAACCCAAATCTAACCCTAACCCGTACCCTCACTCTTCCAGTAGCCTCACCCTAACTCTAACCCTAACCCCTAACCCTAACACTAACTCTAACCCTTACCCTAACCCATACATAAAGGTAAACCTAACCCGTACCCTAACACTAAACCAAACCCGTACTCTAACCCTAACACTAACCCTAACCCTAACCCTAACCCTTACCTAAACCTAACCCTAACCCGTACCCTAACCCTAACCCGTAACCTAAACCTAAACCTAACCCTAAACTTAACCCATACGCTAACCCTATCCCGTAACCTAAACCTAACCCTAACCCATACCCTAACCCTAACCATTACCCAATCCGTACTCTAAACCTAACCCTAACCCTAACACTAACCCTAACTTGTACTCTAACCCTAATCCTAACCCTATACGTAACCCTAACCCGTACTCTAACCCTAACCCGTACCCTAACACTAACCCTAAACCTAACACTATCCCTGACCGTACTCTAAACCTAAACCTAACCCTAACTCTAACCCTAACCCGTATATAACCCTAAATCTAACACTAACCCTAAACCTAACACTAACCCGTACTCTAACCCTATCCCATAGCCTAACACTAACTCTAACCCTAACCCCTAACCATAACCATAACCCTAAACCTTACCCTAACCATTACCCAAACGGTAAACCTAGCCCGTACCCTAACACTAACCCAAACCCGTACTCTAAACCTAACCCTAACCCCAACCCTAAACGCACCGTAAACTTAACCCTAACCCTAACCCTAACCATAACCCTTAACCGTACCCTAAACCTAACCCTAACTCGTACCCTAAAACTAACGCTTACCCTAACCCTAACCCGTACCCTAAACCCAAACCGTACCAACACTAACCCTAACCCTAACGCTAACCCCTACCCTAAACCTAACCCTAACCCTAACTCGTACTCTAACCCTAGCCCCAACCCTGACCCTAACCCTAACCCTGACACGAACCCTAACCCTAACCCTAACCCTATCCGTACAATAACACTTACCCTAACCCTAACACTAACTCTAACCCGTATTTTAACCCTAACCCTAACCCTAAACCTAACCCTAACCCGTACTCTAACCCTATCCCGTACCCTAACACTAACCCTTACCCTAAAACTAAACCTAACCCGTACCTTAACCCTAAACGTAACTCTAACCTCCCCCCAAACCCTAACCCTAACACGTACCCTAACCCTAACCCTAACCCTAACACTTTCCCTAACCCGTACCCAAATGGTAAAACTAACCCGTACCCTAAGACTAACCCAAACCCGTACTCTAAACCTAACCCTTACCCTAACACGAACCCTACCCCGTACTCTAACCCTAACCCTAACCCTAACCCGTACCCTAACCCTAACCCTAACCCTAACCATAACACTATCCGTACACTAACCCTAAACCTAACACAAACACTAACCCTAACCGGTACTCTAACCCTAACCCTAAACCTAAACCTAACCCTAACCCGTACTCTAACCCTATCCCGTACCCTAACATTAACATTTACCTTAACCCTATACCTAAAACGTACCCTAACCCTAAACATAACCCTAACCCGTCACCAAACCCTAACCCTAAGACGTACCCTAAAACTAACCCTAACCCTTACCCTAACCCGTACCCAAACGGTAATCCTAACTTGTACCCTAACACTAACCCAAACCCGTACTCTAACCCTAAACCTAACCCTAACTCTAACCCTACCCCATACTCTAACACTAACCCTAACCCTAACCGTAATCCGTACCCTAACCCTAACCTAACCCTAACCCTAACCCTAACCCTAACCCTACCCTGTACTCTAAACCTAACCCTAAGCCTAACCCGTACCCTAACACTAACCCTAACCCTAACCCTAACACTAACCCTAACCTGTACTCTAACCCTAACCCTAACCCTAACCCTAACCCTAACCGTATTCTAACCCTAACCCTAAACCTCACCCTAACCCTAACCCGTACTGTAAACCTACCCCGTTCCCTAAACCTAACCCTCACCCTGACCCTAACCCTAACCCTAACCCGTACCCTAAACCTAACCCGTACCCTAACCCTAACCCTAACCCGCACCCTAAACCTAACCCTAACCCGTACCCTAATCCTAACCCTAACACTAAACCTGACCCTAACCCTAAACCTAACCCGTACCCTAAGCCTAACCTATACCCTAACCCTAACCCTAAACCTAACCCTAACACTAACCCTACCCCATACTCTAAACCTAACCCAAACCCTAACACTAACCCCTACCCGTACCCTAACCCTAAACCTAACACTAACCCTATCCTGAACTCTAACCCTAACCCTAACCCTAACCCTAATCGTACTCTAACCGGTACCCTAAACCTCACCCTAACCCTAACTCGTACCCTAACAATAACCCTAAACCTGACCCTAACCCTAACCCTAACCCGTACCCTAACCCTAACCCTAACCCTAACACTAACCCTACCCCGTACTCTAAACCTAACACAAACACTAACCCTAACCCGTACCCTAGCCCTAACCCTAACACTAACCCTAACCCGTTCTCTAACCCTAACCCTAACCCTAACCGTACTCTAACCCTAAAACTAACCCTCACCATAACCCTAACCGTATTGTATCCTAACCCGTACAATAACCCTAACCCTAACCAGTACCCTAAACCTAACCCGTAACCTAAACCTAAGCCTAACCCTAAACTTAAACCGTACGCTAACCCTATCCTGTAACCTAAAGCTAACCCTAACCCGTACCCTATCCCTAACCCTAACCCTAACCTTATCCGTACTCTAAACCTAACCCTAACCCTAACACTAACCCTAACCCGTACTCTAACATTAACCCTAACCCTAAATGTAACCCTATCCCTTATGCTAACCCTATCCCGCACCCTAACACTAACCCTAAACCTAACACTATCCCTAACCCGTACTCTAACCCTAAACCTAACCCTAACTCTAACCCTAACCCGTACTATAACCCTAAAACTAACCCTAACCCTAAACCTAACCTTAACCCATACTCTAACCCTATCCCGTAGCCTAACACTAACTCTAACCCTAACCCCTAACCCTAACCCTAACCCTATTCTTTACCCTATCCCGTACCCAAACAGTACACATAACCCGTACCCTAACACTAACCCAAACCTGTACTCTAACCCTAACCATAACCCTAACTCTATCCCTAAACCGCACCCTAACCTTAACCCTAACCCTAACACTAAACTTAACCCTTAACCGTACCCTAACCCTAACCCACACCCTAACCCTAACCCTAACTTTAACCGTAACCCTAAACCGTAACCTAACACTAAAACTAACCCGTACCCTAACCCCAACCCTAACCCTAACCCATACCCTAACACTAACCCTAACACTAACCCTCACCCTAAACTTAACCCTAACCCGTACACTAACCCTAACACTAACCGTAACCCGCACCCTAAACCTAACCATAACCGTACCCTAACCCTAACCCATAACCTAAACCTAACCCTAACCCTAAACTTATCCCGTACGCTAACCCTATCCCTTACCCTAAACCTAACCCTAACCCATAACCTAACCCTAAGCCTTACCCGTACATTAACCCTAACCCTAATCCTAACACTAAACCTACCCCATAATCTAACCCTAACCCTAAACCTTACCCGTACCCTAACCCTAACCCTAAACCTTTCCCTAACCCTAACACTAACCCTAACCCTTACTCTAACCCTAACCCTAACCCTTACCTTAACTGTACTCTAACCCTAACCCTAACCCTCACCCTAAACCTAACCCGTACTGTAACCCTAACCCGTAACATAACCCTAACTCTAACCCGTACCCTAACCCTAACCCTAACTCATAGCCTATCACTATCCTGACCCTAACCCTCACCCGTACCCTAAACCTAACCCGTACCCTAACCCTAAACCTAACCCTAAGCGTACCCTAAATCTAACACTAACACTGACACTAACCCTAACCCTAACCTGTAACCAAACCCTAACAGTAACCCTAACCCATTCCCTAGCACTAACCCTACCCTAAACCTAATCCTAACCCACACCCTAAACCTAAACCTAACCCTAACCCTAACCATAACCCTTACCCGTACCCTAACCCTAACCCATACCCTAACACTAACCCTAACCGTAACCGTAACCCTAACCCGTACCCTAAACGTAACCTGTAACCTAAACCTAACCCTAACCATAAACGTAACCTGAACACTAAACCTATTCCGTACCCTAAACCTAACCCTAACCCGTACACTAACCCTAACCCTAACCCTAACAATATCCGTACACTAACCCTAACCCTACCACTAACCCTAACCCGTACTCTAACACTAAACCTAACCGTAACCCTAACCCTAACCTGTAATCTAACCCTAACCCATACCCCAACACTAACCCTTACCCTAACCCTAAACCTAACCCGTACTCTAACCCTAAACGTAACCCTAACCCGTACCCAAACCCTAACCGTAACACGTACCCTAAACCTAACCCTAAACCGCACACTAAACCTAACCCTAACCCTAAACCTAACACGTACACAAACCCTATCCCTTATCGTAACCTTAACCCTAACCCGTACCGTAACCCTAAAACTAACCCTAACCCTAACCCTAACCCTAACCCTAACCCTAACCCGTACACTAACCCTAACCCGAACCCTCACCCTAACACTAACCCGTTCTGTAACACTAAACTGTACCATAACCCTAACCCTAACCCGTACCCTAACCCTAACCCTAATTCGTACCCTAACCCTAACCCTAACCTTGACCCTAAACGAAACCCTAACCCATACCCTAATCCTAACCCTAACCCTAACCCTCACCTAAAACTGACCCTAAACCATACCCTAACCCTAACGCGCACCTAAACCTAACCCTAAACCGTACCATAAACCTAACCCATAACCTAAACGTAACCCTAACCCTAACCCTAAACTTAATCCGTACACTAAACCTATCCCGTACCCTAAACCTAACCCTAACCCGTACCCTAACCCTAACCCTAACCCTAACACTATCCGTACACTAACCCTAAACCTACCACAAACACTAACCCTAACCGGTACTCTAACCCTAACCCTAAACCTAAACCTAACCCTAACCCGTACTCTAACCCTATCCCGTACCCTAACACTAACATTTACCCTAACCCTATACCTAACACGTACCCTAACCCTAAATGTAACCCTAACCCATCACCAAACCCTAACCCTAAAACGTACCCTAACACTAACCCTAACCCTTATCCTAACCCGTACCCAAACAGTAAACCTAACTTGTACCCTAACACTAACCCAAACCAGTACTCTAACCCTAACCCTAACCCTAACTCTAACCATACCCCGTACTCTAACACTAACCCTAACCCTAACCCTAACCCTAACCCTAACCCTAACCCGTACCCTAACCCTAAACCTAACCCTAACCCTAACCAAAACACTAACCCTACCCCGTACTCTAACCCTAAACCTAACCCATACCCTAACACTAACCCTTACCCTAACCCTAACACTAACCCTAACCTGTACTCTAACCCTAACCCTAACCCTAACCGTAACCGTATTCTAACCTTAACCTTAAACCTCACCCTAACCCTAACCCGTACTGTAAATCTACCCCGTACCATAAACCTAACAATAACCAGTACCCTCACCCTAACCCTATTTCGTACCCTAAACCTAACCCTAACCCTGACCCTAACCCTAACCCTAACCCGTACCCTAAACCTAACCTGTACCCTAACCCTAACCCGGACCCTAAACCTAACCCTAACCCGTACCCTAATCCTAAACCATATCTAAACCTAACTGTACCCTAAGATTAACCGATACCCTAACCCTAAACCTAACCCTAACACTAACACTACGCCATACTCTAAACCTAACTCTAAACATAACACTAACCACTACCCGTACCATAACCCTAACCCTAACACTAACCCTATCCCGAACACTAACCTTAACCCTAACCCTAACCGTAGTCTAACCCGTACCCTAAACCTCACCCTAACCCTAACTCGTACCCTAACACTAACCCTTAACCTGACCCTAACCCTAACCCTAACCCATACCCTAACCCTAACCCTAACCCTAACACTAACCCTACCCCGTACTCTAAACCTAACACAAACCCTAAACCTAACCCGTACCCTAACCCTAACCCTAACCCTAAACCTAACACTAACCCTAACCCGTTCTCTAACCCTAACCCTAACCCTAACCCGACCCTAACCCTAACCGTACTCTAACCCTAAAACTAACCCTCACCATAACCCCAACCGTACTGTAACCCTAACTGTACAATAAACCTAACCCTAACCCGTACCCTAAAACTAACCCGTAACCTAAACCTAAGCCTGACCCTAAACTTAACCTGTACGCTAACCCTATCCTGTACCCTAAACCTAACCCTAACCCGTACCCTATCCCTAACCCTAACCCTAACCCTATCAGTACTCTAACCCTAACCCTAACCCTAACCCTAACCCTAACACTAACACTAACCCTAACCCGTACTCTAACACTAACCCTAACCCTAAACGTAACCCTAACCCTTATGCTAACCCTAACCTGTACCCTAACACTAACCCTAAACCTAATACTATCCCTAACCCGTACTCTAACCCTAAACCTAACCCTAACTCTAACCCTAACCCGTACTATAACCCTAAACCTAACCCTAACCCTAAACCTAACCTTAACCCGTACTCTAACTGTATCCCGTAGCCTAACACTAATTCTAACCCTAACCCCTAACCCTAACCCTAACCCTATTCTTTACCCTATCCCGTACCCAAACGGTACACATAATCCGTACCATAACACTAAACCAAATCCGTACTCTAACCCTAACCCTAACCCTTACCTTAACTGTACTCTAACCCTAACCCTAACCCTCACCCTAAACCTAACCCGTACTGTAACCCTAACCCGTAACATAACCCTAACTCTAACCCTCACCTGGACCCTAAACCTAACCCGTACCCTAACCCTAAACCTGACCCTAAGCGTACCCTAAACCTAACCCTAACCCTGACCCTAACCCTAACCCGTACCCTAAACCTAACCCATACCCTAAACATAATCCTAACCCTAACCCTAACCCTAACCCTAACCCTTACCGAAACCTAACCCTAACCCTTGACCTAAACCGTACCCAACCCTATCTCGTACCGTAACCCTAACCCTAACCCATACCCAAACCCTAACCCATTCCCTAGCGCTAACCCTAACCATAAACCTAATCCTAACCCGCACCCTAAACCTAAACCTAACCCTAACCCTAACCATAACACTTACCCGTACCCTAACCCTAACCCATACCCTAACACTAACCCTAACCTTAACCGTAACCCTATCCCGTACCCTAAACCTAAAACTAAACCGTACCCTAACCCCAACCCTAACCCTAACCCGCACCTAAATCTAACACTAACCCGTACCCTAAACGTAACCCGTAACATAAACCTAACCCTAACCCTAAACTTAACCTGAACACTAAACCTATCCCGTACCCTAAACCTAACCCTAACCCATACACTAACCTTAACCCTAACCCTAACAATATCCGTACACTAACCCTACCCTAACACTAACCCTAAACCGTACTCTAACACTAAACCTAAACCTAAACCTAACCCTGTAATCTAACCTGTAATCTACCCTAACCTGTAATCTAACCCTAACCCGTACCCTAACACTAACCCTTACACAATACCTAAACCTAACCCGTACCCTAACCCTAAACGTAACCCTAACCCGTACCCAAACCCTAACCCTAACACGTACCCTAACCCTAACCCTAACCCGCACACTAAACCTAACCTTAACCCTAGACCTAACACGTACACTAACCCTATCCCTTTCCGTAACCTTAAACCTAACCTGTACCATAACCCTAAAATTAAACCTAACCCTAACCCTAACCCTAACCCTAACCCTAACACTAACCCTAACCCGAACCCTAACCCTAACCCTAACGCGTACCCTAACCCTACCCGTAGCCTAACCCTAACCCTACACATAAACCCTAAACCTAACACTAACCCTAAACCTTACCCTAACCCGTACCCAAATGGTAAACCTAACCCGTACCCTAACGCTAAACCAAACCTGTACTCTAACCCTAACCCTAATCCGCACCCTAAACTTAACCCTAACCCTAACACAAACCATAACCCTTAACCGTAACCTAACCCTAACCCATACCTTATTCCTAACCCTAACCTTAACCATAAACCTAAACTGTACCCTAACTCTAAAACAAATCCGTACCCTAACCTCAACCCTAACCCTAATCCGTAACCTAACACTAACCCTAACTTAACCCTGACACAAAACCTAACCCTAACCCTTACACTACCCCTAACCCTAACCCTAACCCGCACTTTCAACCTAACCCTAACCCGTACCCTAACCCTAACCGTAACCTAAAAGTAACCCTAACCCTAAACTTCACCCATACGCTAACCCTATCCCTTACCCTATACCTAACCCTAAACCGTATCTTAACCCTAACCTAAACCTTAGCCTAACCCGTACAATAACCTTAACCCTAAACCTAAGCCTAACCCTAACCCTAACACTAACCCGTACTCTAACTCTAACCCTAACCATACTCTAACCCTAACCCTAACCCTCACCCTAACCCTAAACCATACCCTAAGCATAACCCATACCCTAACCCTAACCCTAAACCTAACCCTAACCTTAACCAGTACCCTAAACCTAACCCTAACCCTTGACCTAACCCGTACCCAAACCTATCCCGTACCCTAACCCTAACCCTAACCCGTACCCAAACCCTAACAGTAACCCTAAACCATACCCTAGCGCTAACACTAACCCTAACCCTAACTCTAACCATTACCCGTACCCTAACCCTAACCCATACCCTAACCCTAACCCTAAACTTAACCGTAACCCTGACCAGAACAATAAACCTAAAATTAACCCATACCCTAACCCCAACCCTAACCCTAACCCGTACCCTAACCCTAATCCTAACCCTAACCCACACCTAAACCTAACCCTAACCCGTAACCTAAGCCTAACCCTAACCCTAAACTTAACCGGTACACTAACACTATCCCGTACCCTTAACTTAAGCCTAAACCGTAACCTAACCCTAAACCTAACCCTAAGCCTAACCCGTACATTAACCCTAACCCTAACACTAACACTAACCCTACTCCATACTCTAAACCTAACCCTAACTCTAACCCTAACCCGTACCCTAAACCTAAACCTAACCCTAACACTAACCCTACCGCGTAGTCTAACCCTAACACAAACTCTAACCCTAACCCGTACTCTACCGTAACATTAACCCTAACCCTAACACTAACCCTAACCCGTACTCTAACCCTAACACAAACCCTAACCCGTACCCTACCCTAACCCTAACCCTAACCCTAACACTAACCCTAACCCGAACCCTAACCCGAACCCTAACCCTAACCCTAACCCTAACCCTAAGCATACTCTAACCCTAAACCTAACCCTCACCCTAACCCTAACCCGTAATGTAAATCTAAACCGTACCATAACCCTAACCATAACCCTAAACTTAACCGTAACCCTGACCTCTACCCTAACCCTAAAACTAACCCGTACCCTAACCCCAACCAAAAACCTAACCTGTACCCTAACCCTAATCCGTAACCTAAACCTAACCCTAACCCGAAACTTAACCCGTACGCTAACCCTATCCCGTACCCTAAACCTAACACTAACCTTTACCCTAAACCTAACCCTAACCCTAACCCTATCCGTACCCTAACTCTAACACTAACCCTAAGCCTAACACTAACCCTAACCCGTACCCTAACCCTAACCCTAACACTAAATGTAACCCTAACCCGTACTCTAATCCTATCCCGTACCCTAACACTAACCCTAACCCTAACTCTAACCCTAACCCGTACTATAACCCTAAACCTAACCCTAACCCTAAACCTAACACTAACCCATACTCTAACCCTATCCCGTAGACTAACACTAACTGTAACACCAGCCCCTAACCCTAACCCTAACCCTTACCCTAACCCGTACCCAAACGGTAAAAGTAACCCGTACCCTAACACTAACCCAAACCCGTACTCTTACCCTAACACTAACCCTAACCCTAACCCTAAACAGCACCCTAACCTTAACCCTAACCCTAACCCTAACCATAACCCTTAACCGTACCTAACCCTAACCCTAACTCGTACCCTAACCCTAATACTGACCCTAACCCTAACCCGTATCCTAAACCTAACCCGTACCCTAACCCGTACACTAACCCTACCCCTATCCGTACTCTAGCCCTAACCCGAACCCTACCCCGTACTATAAACCTAACCCTAACTTTAACCCTAACCCGTACCCTAATTCTAAACCTAACCCTAACATTAACGCTACCCCGTACTCTAACCCTAACCCTAACCCTAAACGTAACCATAACCCGTACCCAAAACCTCACTCTAAACCTAACTCGTTCCCTAAACCTAACCCTAACAATGACCCTAAACCTAACCCTAACCCGTACCCTAAAACTAACCCATACCCTAACCCTAACCCTAAACCTAAACCTAACCCTATCTCATACCCTAAACCTAACACTAACCCTTGTCCTAACCCGTACCCAACCCTATCCCGTATCCTAACTCTAACCCTAACCCGTACCCAAACCCTCAGAGTAACCCTAACACATACCCTAGTGCTAAACCTAAACCTAACCCTAAGCCTAACCCGCACTCTAAACCTAAACCTAACCGTAACACTAACCATAACCCTTACCCGTACCCTAACCCTAACCCATAACCTAACACTAACCCTAAACTTAACCGTAACCCTAACCCGTACCCTAACCCTAAAACTAACCAGTACCGTAACCCCAACCCTAACCCTAACCCGTACCATAACCCTATCCCTAAACCTAACCCTGACTCTAAACCTAACCCTAACCCGTACCCTAAGCCTAACCCGCACCTATACCTAACCCTAACCCGTACCCTAACCCTAACTGAACCTTCACCCTAACCCTAACCCATATCCTAACCCAACCCGTAGCCTATTCCTAACTCTAACCCTAACACCTAACACTAAGCCTAATCATAACCCTTACCCGAACCCGTACCCAAACGGTAAACCTAACCCGTACCCTAACACTAAACCAAATCCGTACTCTAACCCTAACCATAACACTAACCCAAACCCTAACCCGCACCCTAAACTTAACACTAACCCTAACCCAAACCATAACCCTTAACCGTAACCTAACCATAACCCATACCCTAACCCTAACTCTAACCTTAACCATAACCCTAAACCGTACCCTAACTCTAAAACTAACCCAAACTCTACCCTCAACCCTAACCCTAATCCATACCCTAACACTAAACCTAACCCTAACCGTGACCCTAAACCTAACCCTAACCCTTATACTAACCCTAACCCTAACCCTAACCCGCACCCGAAAACTAACCCTAACCCCTACCCTAACCCTAACCCGTAAGCTAAACCTAACCCTAACCATAAACTTAACCCGGATGCTAACCCTATCCCTTACCCTAAACCTAACCTTAACCCGTATCCTAATCCTAAACCTAACCCTTAGCCTAACCCGTTCATTAACCCTAACCCTAACACTAACCCATACCCTAACACTAACCCTAAACCGTACTCTAACCCTAAACCTAACCCTAACCATACTCAAACCCTACCGTAACCCTCACCCTAACCCTAACCCGTACTGTAACCCTAACCCGTAACATAACCCTAACCCTAACCCGTACCCTAACCCTAACCCTAATTCGTACCCTAACCCTAACCCTAACTCTGACCCTAAACCTAACCCTAAACCGTACCCTAAACCTAACCCGTACTTTAACCCTAACCCTAACCCTAACCCGTACACTAAACCTAACCCTAACACTAACTCGTACCCTAAACCTAACCCTAACCCTGACCCTAACCCTAACCCTAACCCTAACCCGCACACTAAACCTAACCCTAATTCGTACCCTAACCCTAACCCTAACTCTGACCCTAAACCTAACCCTAATCCGTACCCTAAACCTAACCCGTACTTTAACCCTAACCCTAACCCTAACCCGTACACTAAACCTAACCCTAACACTAACTCGTACCCTAAATCTAACCCTAACCTTGACCCTAACCCTAACCCTAACCCTAACCCGCACACTAAACCTAACCCTAACTCTAGACCTAACACGTACATTAACCCTATCCCTTACCGTAACCTTAACCCTAACCCGTACCATAACCCTAAAACTAACCCTAACCCTAACCCTAACCCTAACCTTAACCCTAAACCTAACACTAACCCGTACACTAACCTTAACCCGAACCCTAACCCTAACCCTAACGCGTACCCTAACCCTACCCATAGCCTAACCCTAACCCTACACATAAACCCTAAACCTAATGCTAACCCTAACCTTTACCCTAACCCATACCCAAACGGTAAACCTAACCCGTACCCTAACGCTAAAACAAACCCGTACTCTAACCCTAACCCTAACCCGCACCCTAAACTTAACCCAAACCCTAACACAAACCATAACCCTTAACCGTAACCTAACCCTAACCCATACCCTATTCCTAACCCTAGTCTTAACCATAAACCTAAACTGTACCCTAACTCTAAAACAAACCGGTACCCTAACCTCAACCCTAACCCTAATCCGTAACCTAACACTAACCCTAACCTTAACCCTGACACTAAACCTAACCCTAACCCTTACACTAACTCTAACCCTAACACTAACCCGCACTTTCAACCTAACCCTAACCCGTACCCTAACCCTAACCGTAACCTAAACCTAACCCTAACCCTAAACTTCACCCGTATGCTAACCCTATCCCTTACCCTATACCTAACCCTAACCCGTATCCTAGCCCTAACCTAACCCTTAGCCTAACACATACAATAACCCTAACCCTAACCCTAAGCCAAACCCTAACCCTAACACTAACCCTAACCCATACTCTACTCTAACCCTAACCCTAACCATACTCTAACCCTAACCCTAACCCTCACTCTAACCCTAAACCGTACTGTAACCCTAACCCATACCATAACCCTAACCCTTACCCTTACGCTAACCCTAACCCTAACTCGTACCCTAACCATAACCCTAATCCTGACCCTAAACCTAACCCTAACCCGTACCCTAAACCTAACCCGTACTTTAACCCTAACGCTAACCCTAAACCGTACACTAAACCTAACCCTAACACTAAGTCGTACCCTAAACCTAACCCTAACCCTGACCCTAAACCTAACCCTAACCCATACCCTAAGCATAACCCATACCCTAACCCTAACCCTAAACCTAACCCTAACCTTAACCAATACCCTAAACCTAACACTAAACCTTGACCTAACCCGTACCCAAACCTATCCCGTACCCTAACCCTAACCCTAACCCTAACCCGTACCCAAACCCTAACAGTAACCCTAAACCATACCCTAGCGCTAACACTAACCCTAACCCTAACTCTAACCATTACCCTTACCCTAACCCTAACCCATACCCTAACCCTAACCCTAAACTTAACCGTAACCCTGACCAGTACCGTAAACCTAAAATTAACCGGTACCCTAACCCCAAACCTAACCCTAACCCGTACCCTAACCCTAATCCTAACCCTAACTAACCCTAAACCTAACCCTAACCCGTAACCTAAGCCTAACCCTAACCCTAACCTTAACCCGTATGCTAACGCTATCCCGTACCCTTAACCTAACCCTAAACCGTAACCTAACCCTAAACCTAACCCTAAGCCTAACCCTTACATTAACCCTAACCCCAACCATAACCCTAACCTGTACCCTAACCCTAATCCTAACCCTAACACTAACCCTACCCTGTACTCTAACCCTAACCCTAACCCTAACCCTAATTCGTACCCTAACCCTAAAACTGACCCTAAACCTAACCCTAACCCGTACCCTAAACCTAACCCGTATTTTAACCGTAACCCTAACCCTAACCCGTACACTAAACCTAACCCTAACAATAACTCGTACCCTAAACCTAAACCTAACCCTGACCCTAACCCTAACCCTAACCCGTATCCTAAGCATAACCCATACCCTAAACCTAACCCTAAACCCAACCCTAATCCTAAACCGTAACCTAAACCTTACCCTAAACCTTGACCAAACCCGGACCCAAACCTATCCCGTACACTAACCCTAACCCTAAACCATACCCAAACACTAACAGTAACCCTAACCCATACCCTAGCGCTAACCCAAACCCTAACCCTAACTCTAACCATACTCTAACACTAACCCTAAACCCCACCCTAACCCTACCCCGTACTGTAACCCTAACCCGTACCATAACCCTAAACCTAACCCGTACCCTAACCCTAACCCTAACTCCTACCTTAACCCTAAACCTAACCCTGACCCTAACCTTAACCCTAACCCGTACCCTAAACCTAACCCTAACACTAACTCATACCCAAAACCTAACCATAACCCTGACCCTAACCCGTACCCTAACCCGTACCCTAAGCACAACCCATACCCTAACCCTAACCCTAAACATAACCCTAACCCTAAACCTTACCCTAAACCTAACCCTAACCCTTGACCTAACACGTACCAAACCTATCCCGTACCCTAACCCTAACCCTAACCCGTACCCAAACCCTAACAGTAACCCTAACCCATAACCTAGCGCTAACGCTAACCCTAACCCTAACCCGGACCCTAAAACTAACCCTAACCCTGACCCTAACACTAGCACTATCCCGTACCCTAACCCTAAACCGTACCCGAACCCTAACCCTAAGCCTAACCCATACCCTAACCCTAAACGTAACCCTAACCCGTACCCAAACCCTAACACTAACGCGTATCCTAACCCTAAACTTAACCCTAAACCACACACTAAACCTAACCCTAACCCTAGACCTAACACGTACACTAACCCTATCCCGTACCCTAACCTTAACCCTAACCCGTACCGTGTCCCTAACACTAACCCTATCCCTAACCCGTACACTAACCCTAACTGAACCTTAACCCTAACCCTAACCCGTACACTAACCCTACCCGTAGCCTATTCCTAACTCTAAACCTAACCCCTAACCCTAAGCCTAACCGTAAACCTTACCCGAAACCGTACCCAAACGGTAAACCTAACACATACCCTAACACTAACCCAAATCCGTACTCTAACCCTAACCGTAACCCTAACCCTAACCCGCACCCTAAACTTAACCCTAAACCTAACCCAAACCATAACCTTTAACCGTAACCTAACCCTAACCCATAACCTAACCCTAAACCTAACCTTAACCATAAAACTAATCCGTCAGCTAACCCTAAAACTAACCCATATCCTATGCCCAATCCTAACCCTAATCCGTACCCTAACACTAACCCTAACCCTAACCCTGACCCTAAACCTAACCCTAACCCTTACACTAACCCTAACCCTAACCCAACCCGCACCCTAAACCTAACCCTAACCCGTACCCTAACCCTAACCCGTAACCTAAACCGAACCCTAACCCTAAAATTAAACCGTTCGCTAACCCTATCCCGTACCCTAAACCTAACCCTAAACCGTATCCTAACCCTAACCTACCCCTAAGCCTAACCCGTACTTTAAACCCAACCCTAACCCTAACACTAACCCTACCCCATACTCTAACCCTAACCCTAACCCTAAACCTCACCCGTACCCTAAACCTAACCCTAACCCTAACTCGTACACTATCCCTATCAGTAAACCTGACCCTAACCTAACCCTAGCCCATACCCTAAACCTAACCCATAACCTAAACCTAACCCTAACCCTAACCTTAACCCGTGCTCTAACCCTATCCCGTACCCTAACACTAACGCTTATCCTAACCCTAAACCGAACCCATGCCCTAACCCTAAACGTAAACATAACCCCTACCCAAACCCTAAACCTAACACGTACCCTAACCCCAACCCTAACCCTAACCCTTACCCTAACCTGTACCCAAACAGTAAACCTACCCATACCCTAACACTAACCCAAACCCGTACTCTAACTCTAACCCTAACCCGAGCACTAAACCGCACCCTAAACTTGACCCTAACCCTAACCCTAACCATAACCCTTAACCGTACCCTAAACCTAACCCTAACTCGTACCCTAAAACTAACGCTTACCCTAACCCTAACCCGTACCCTAAACCTAACCCGTACCAACCCTAACGCTAACCCTAACACTAACCCGTACCCTAAACCTAACCCTAAACGTAACTCGTACCCTAACCCTAACCCCAACCCTGACCCTAACCCTAACCCTAACCCGTACCCTAAACCTAACCCATACCCTAATCCTAACCCTAAACCTAACCCTAAACCTATCCCGTACCCTATACCTAACACGAACCCTTGACCTAACCTGTACCCAACCCTATCCCGTACCCTAACCCTAACCCTAACCCGTACCCAAAACGTATAAGTAATCGTAACCCATACCCTAGCGCTAACCGTAACCCTAACCCTAAGCCTAACCCGCACCCTAAACCTAAACCTAACCCTAACCATAACCATAACCCTTACCCGTACCCTAACCCTAACCCATACCCTAACCCTAACCCACACCTAAACCGTACCCTAACCCGTACCCTAACCCTAACCTGTAACCTAAACCTAAACCTAACCCTAAACTTATCCCGTACACTAACCCTATCCCGTACCCTAAACCTAACCCTAACCCGTACCCTATCGCTAACCCTAACCCTAACCCTATCTGTACTCTAACCCTAACCCTAACCCTAACCCTAACACTAACCCTAACCCATACTCTAATGCTAACCCTAACCCTAAACGAAACCCTAACCCTTATGCTAACCCTAACCCGTACCCTAACACTAACCCTAAACCTAACACTATTCCTAACCCGTACTCTAACCCTAAACCTAACCCTAACTCTAAACCTAACCCATACTATAACCCTAAACCTAAACCTAACCCTAAACCTAACCTTAACCCGTACTCTAACCCTATCCCGTAGCCTACACTAACCCTAACCCTAACCCCTAACCCTAAACCTAACCCTATTCTTTACCCTATCCCGTACCCAAACGGTACACATAACCCTTACCATAACACTAGCCCAAACCCGTACTCTAACCCTAACCATAACCCTAACCCTATCCCTAAAACTCACCCTAAACTTAACCCTAACCCTAACTGAACTTAACCCTTAACCGTACCCTAACCCTAACCCACACCTTAACCCTAACCCTAACTTTAACCGTAACACTAAACCGTAACCTAACCCTAAAACTAACCTGTACCCTAACCCCAACCCTAACCCTAACCCATACCCTACACTAACACTAACACTAACCCTGACCCTAAACTTAACACTAACCTGTACACTAACCCTAAAACTAACCCTAACCCGCACCCTAAACCTAACCATAACCGTACCCTAACCCTAACCCATTACCTAAACCTAACCCTAACCCTAAACTTATCCTGTATGCTAACCCTATTCCGTACCCTAAACCTAACCCTAACCCGTAACCTAACCCTAACCCTCACCCTAAGCCTAACCCCTACATTAACCCTAACCCTAATCCTAACACTAAACCTACCCCATAATCTAACCCTAACCCTAAACCTAACCCTTACCCTAACCCTAACCCTAAACCTTTCCCTAACCCTAACACTAACCCTAACCCTTACTCTAACCCTAACCCTAACCCTTACCTTAACTGTACTCTAACCCTAACCCTAACCCTCACCCTAAACCTAACCCGTACTGTAACCCTAATCCGTAACATAACCCTAACTCTAACCCGTACCCTAACACTAACCCTAAATCATAGCCTAACACTAAACCTGACCCTAACCTATCCCGTACTCTAAACCTAACCCTAACCCATATCCTAACCCTAACCTAACCCTAAGCCTAACCCGTACATTAACCCTTACCCTAAACATAACACTAACCCTACCCCGTACTCTAACACTAACCCTAACCCTAACCCTAACCCGTACCCTTAACCTATCCCTAACTCTAACTCGTACCCTAACCCTAACCCTAAACCTGACCCTAACCCTAACCCTAACCCGTACCCTAAACCTAACCCATACCCTAACCCTAACCCTAAACCTAACCCTAACCCTAACCCGTACCCTAAACCTAACCCTAACCCTTTACCTAACCCGTACCCAAACTTATCCCGTACCCTAAACCTAACCCTAACCCATACCCAAACCCTAACAGTAACCCTAACCCCTACCCTCTCGCTAACCCTAACCCTAACCCGAAGACTTACCCGCACCCTAATCCTAAACCTAAACCTAACCCTAACCCTAACTACAAACCTTACCCGTACCCTAACCCTAACCCATACCCTAACACTAACCCTAAACTTAACCGTAACCCTAACCTGTACCCTAACCCTAAAACTAACCCGTACCCTACCCCAACACTAACCCTAACCCGTACCATAACCCTATCCCTAACCCTAACCCTGACCCTAAACCTAACCCTAACCCGTACCCTAACCCTAACCCACACCTAAACCTAACCTTAACCCGTACCCTAACTCTAAGCCATAACCTAAACCTAACCATAAACCTAAACTTAACCCGTACACTAACCCTATCCTGTACCCTAAACCTAACCCTAACCCGTACCCTAACCCTAACCCTAACCTTATCCCTAACCCTAAACCTAACCGTACACTAACCCTAACCCTAACCCTAACACTAAACCTATCCTGTATTCTAACCCTGACCATAACCCTAAACCTAACCCTAACCCGTGCTCTAACCCTATCCCATACCCTAACACTAACCCTTATCCTAACCCTAAACCTAACCGGTGCACTAACCGTAAATGTAACCCTCACCCCTACCCAAACCCTAACGCTAACACGTACCCTAAACCTAACCCTAAACCTAACCCTAACACTAACTCTAACCCGTACTCTAACCCTAACCCTAACACTAACACTAACCCTACCCCGTACTCTAACACTAACCGTAATCCTAACCCTAAATCGTACCCTAACCTTAAACCTAACCCTAACACTAACCCTATCCCGTACTCTATCCCTAACCCTAACCCTAACCCTAACCGTATTCTAACCCTAACCCTAAACCTCACCCTAACCCTAACCCGTCTTGTAACCCTAAACCCATACCATAACCCTAAACCTATACCGTACCCTAACCCTAACCCTAATTCGTACCCTACCCTAAGCCTAAAACTTACCCTAACCCTAACCCTAAACCGTATCCTAAACCTAACCAATACCCTAACCCTAAACCTAAACCTAAATCGTACCCTAAACCTAACCCTAAACCATACACTAACTCTAACCCTAACCCTAACCCTGACCCTAAACCTAACCCTACCCCGTACCCTAGCCTAACCCATACCCTAACCTTAACCCTAATCCTAACCCTAACCCTAAACCGTACCCTAAACCTAACCCTAACCCTTGACCTAACCCGTAATCTAACCCTAACCCTAACCAGTACCCAAACCCTAACAGTAAACCTAATCCATACCCTAGCGCTAACACTTACCCTAAACCTAACTCTAACCCTGACCCGTACCCTAACCTAAAATTAACCCATACCCTAACCCCAACCCTAAACCTAAACCTAACCCGTACCCTAACACTAACCCTAACCCTATCCCTAACCCTAACACGATCCCTACCCCATACTCTAACCATAACACAAACCCTAACCCTAACCCTAACCCTAACCCTAACACTAACACTAACACTAACACTAAACCTAACCCGTACTCTAACCCTAACCCTAACCCTAACCCTAACCGTACTCTAACCCTAACACTAACCCTCACATTAACCCTAACCGTACTGTAACCCTAACCCGTACAATAACCCTAATCCTAACCCTAAACTTAACCGTACCCTGACCCGTAACCTAACCCTAAAACTAACCCGTACCCTATCACCAATCCTAACCCTAACCCGTACCCTAACCCTAACCGTAAACTAACACTAACCCTCACCTAAACCTAACCCTAACACGTACCCTAACCCTAACCCGTAACCTAAACCTAACCCTAACCCTAAACTTAACCCGTACGCTAATCCTATCCTGTACCCTAAACCTAACCCTAACCCGTACCCTAACCCTAACCCTAACCGTACTGAAACCCTAACCCGTACATTAACCCCAACCCTAACCCTAACCCGTACCCTACCCCTAACCCGTACCCTAACCCACTCCTAAACCTAACCCTAAACCATAACCTAACAATAAACCTAACCCTAAGCCTAACCCCTACATTAACCCTAACCCTAACAATAACACTAACCCTACCACGTAGTCTAACCTTAACCCTAACTCTAACCCTAACCCGTACCCTAACCCTAACCCTAACCCTAACACTAACCCTAACCCGTACTCTAACCCTAACACAAACCCTAAACCTAACCCGTAGCCTAACCCTAACCCTAACCCTAACAACACTAACTCTAACCCAAACTCTAACCCTAAACCTAACCCTAACTCTGACCCTAACCGTACTCTAACCCTAACACTAACCCTCACCCTAACCCTAACCGTACTGTAACCCTAACCTGTACAATAACCCTAACCCTAACCCGTACCCTAAACCTAACACGTAACCTAAACCTAACCCTAAACCTTAACTTAACCCGTACGCTAAACCTATCCTGTACCCTACACCTAACCGTAACCCTAACCCTAACCCTAACCCTATCCGTACTCTAACCCTAACCCTAACCCTACCCAGTACTCTAACCCTAATCCTAACTCTAACCCTAACCCGTACCCTAACCCTAAAACTAACACTAACACTAGCCCTACCCCGTACTCTAAACCTAACCCTAACCCTAACCGTAACCCTAACCCGTACTCTAAACCTAACCCTAACCCTAACTCGTACCCTAACCCTAACCCTACCCTGACCCTAACCCTAACCCTAACCCGTACCCTAAACTTAACCCATACACTAACCATAAACCTAAACTTAACCCTAACCCTATCCCGTACACTAAACCTAACCCTAACCTTTGCCCTATCCGTACCCAACCCTATCCCGTACCCTAACCCTAACCCTAACCCGTACCCAAACACTACGAGTAAACCTAACCCATACCCTAGCGCTAACCCTAAACCTAACCCTAACACTAACCCGCACCCTAAACCTAAAACTAACCCTAACCCTAACCATAACCCTTACCCGTTCCCTAACCCTAACCCATACCCTAACCCTAACCCTATACTTAACCGTAACCCTGACCCGTACCCTTACCCTAAAATTAACCCTAACCCTAACCCTAACCCGTACCCTAACCTGTACCCTAACCCTAACCCTAAACTAAACCTAACACTAACCCTACCCCGTATTCTAACCATAACACAAAACCTAACCCTAACCCGTACCCTACCCCTAACCTAACCCTAACCCTAAAACTAACCGTAACCCATACTCTATCCCTAACCTTAACCCTCACCCTAACCCTAACCGTACTGTAACCCTAACCCGTACTTTAACCCTAACCCTAACCCTAAACTTAACCGTAACCCTGACCCGTACCCTAACCCTAACCCAAACTCTAACCCTAACCCTAACCCAAACTCAAACCCTAACCCTAACCCTAACCCTAACCCTGACCCTAACCATAACACTAACCCTAACCCAAACTCTAACCCTAAACCTAACCCTAACCCTGACCCTAACCGTACTCTAACCCTAACTCTAACCCTCACCCTAACCCTAACGGTACTGTAACCCTAACCCGTACAATAACCCTAACCCTAACCCGTACCCTAAACCTAACCCGAAACCTAAACCTAACACTAATCCTAAACTTAACCCGTACGCTAAACCTATCCTGTACCCTAAACCTAACCGTAACCCGTACCCTAACCCTAACCCTAACCCTAACCATATCCGTACTCTAACCGTACCCCTAACCCTAACCCTAACACTAACCCTACCCCGTACTCTAACCATAACACAAACCCTAACCCTAACCCGTACCCTAAACCTAACTCTAACCCTAACCCTAAAACTAACCCTAACCCGTACTCTAACCCTAACTCTAACCCTAACCCTAACCCTAACCCTAACCGTACTCTAACCCTAACACTAACCCTCACCCTAACCCTAACCGTACTATAACCCTAAACCATACAATAACCCTAACCCTAACACTAAACTTAACCGTACCCCTGACGTGTAACCTAACCGTAACACTAACCCGTACCCTAACACCAACCCTAACCCTAACCCGTACCCTAACACTATCCCTAACGCTAACCCTGACCCTAAACCTAACCCTAACCCATACACTAACCCTAACCCTAAGCCTCACCTAAACCTAACCCTAACCAGTACCCTAACCCTAACTCGTAACCTAAACCTAACCCTAACCCTAAACTTAACCCATACGCTAATCCTATCCTGTACCCTAAACCTAACCCTAACCTGTACCCTAACCCTAACCCTAACCCTAACCCTAACCGTACTCTAACCCTAACACTAACCCTCACCCTACCCTAACCGTACTGTAACCCTAACCCATACAATAACCCTGACCCTAACCCGTACCCTAAACCTAACCTGTAACCTAAACCTAACACTAACCCTAAACTTAACCCGTACGCTAACCCTATCCTGTACCCTAAACCTAACCCTAACCCATACACTAACCCTAACCCTAACCCGTACCCTAACCCTAAACCGTAGCCTAACCCGTACCCAAACATTACACCTAACCCATACCCTAACACTAACACAAACCCGTACCCTACCCGTACCCTAACCCTAACCCGTACCGTTACCCGTACCTTAAACCTAACCCTAAACCGTACCCAAACCCGTACACTAACCCTAACCCTAACCTGTACCCTAACACGTAGCATAACCCTAACCCAAACCCTAAACCTAACCCTAAACCTAACCCATAACCTATGCCTAACCCTAACCCGTACCCTAACCCTAACCATCATCATAACCCCTAACACTAACCCTACCCGTACCCTAATCCTAACCCTAACCTTAACTCGTACCCTATCCCTAAACCTAACCCTGACCCTAACCCTAACCCTAACTCTTACCCTAAACCGTACCCTAACCCTAACACGACCCCTAACCCTAAACCTAACCCCAACACTATGCCTAACCCCCTACTATAACCCAAAACTTAACCTAACCCTAAACCGAACCCTAAATCGTACCGTTAACTTTACCTGTACCCTAACCATAAACCTAACCCTAAACCTAACCGTAACACTGACCCTAACCCTAACCCTAATCCCATACCCTAACCCTAACACTAACCCGCATCCTAAACCTAACCCTAACCTAGACCTAACCCGAACCCTAACACTAACCCGTACCCTAACACTAACCTTAAGCCTAAACCTAACCCGTACCCTAACCCAAACCCTTACCCTAATCCTAACCCTAACCATAACCCGTACCCTAACCCTAACCCGTACACAAACCCTAACCCTAACACGTACCCTAACTCTTACCCTAACCCTAACCCTAACCCGCATATTAAACCTAACCCTAACCCCATACCTAACATGTACACTAACCCTATCTATACCCTAACCTTAAAACTAAACCGTACCGTAACCCTAACACTAACCCTAACCCTAATCCTAACACTAACCCATACACTAAACCTCACCCGAACCCTAACCCTAACCCGTACCCTAACCCAACCCATAGCCTAACCCTAACTCTAACACTAACCCCTAACCCTAACCCTAACCCTAAACCTTAACCTAACCCGTACCCAAGCGGTAAACCTAACCCGTACCCTAACACTAAATCGAACCCGTACTCTAACCCTAACCCTAAACCTAACCCTAACCATAACCCGCACCCTAAACTTAACACTAACCATAACCCAAACCATAACAGTTAACCGTAACCTAACCCTAACACATACCCTAAACCTAACCCTAACCTTAAGCATAACCCTAACCCGTACAAAACCCTAAAACTAACCCGTACCCTCACCCCCACACTAACCATAACCCGTACCCTAAAACTAACCCTAACCGTAACTCTGACCCTAAACCTAACCCTAACACTAACCCTAACCCTATTCTAACCCGCACCCTAAACCTAACCCTAACCCATACCCTAAACCTAACCCGTAACCTAAACCTAACCCTAACCCTAAACTTAACCCGTACGCTAACCCTATCCCATACCCTAAACATAACCCTAATCCGTATCCTAACCCTAACCTAACCCTAAGCCTAACCTGAACATTAACCCTAACCCTAACCCTAACACTAACCCTACCGCGTACTCTAACCCTAACACGAACCTAATCCTAAACCTAACCCGTACCCTAAACCTAACCCTAACACTAACTCGAACCCTAACCATAACCCGTACCCTAACCCTAACCCGTACCCAAACCCTAACCATAAGCCTAAGCCATTCCCTAGCGCCAACCCTAACACTAACCCTAAACCTATCCCGCACTCTAAACCTAAAACTAACCCTAACCCTAACCAAAACACTTACCCGTACCCTAAACCAAACCCATACCCTAACACTAACCCTAACCTTAACAATAACCCTAACCCGTACCCTAAACCTAAAACTAACCCGTACCCAAACCCCCACCATAAACCTATCCCGTACCATAACCTTAAACCTAACCATTACCTTAACCCTAACACTAACCCTAAACCTTACCCTAACACTAACCCGTACACTAACCCTCACCCGAAGCCTAACCCTAATCCTAACCCGTACCCTAACTCTACACGTAGCCTAACCGTAACTCTAATCCTAATCCCTAACCCTAACCCTAAACCTTACCCTAACCTGTACCCAAACGGTAAACCTGACCCATACCCTAACACTAAACCAAACCCGTACTCTAACCCTAACACTAAACCTAACCCTAACCCTAACCCGCACACTAAACTTAACCCTAAACCTAACACAAACCATAACCCTTAACAGTAACCTAACCCTAACCCATACCCTAAACCTAACCCTAACATTAAACATATCCCTAACCCGTACCCTAAACCTAAAACTAACCCGTACCCTCACCCCAACCCTAACCATAACCCGTACCCTAAAACTAACCCTAACCATAACCCTGACCCTAAACCTAACCCTAACCCTTACACTAACCCTAAACCTAAGCCCCACCCTAAACCAAACCCTAACCTGTACCCTAACTCTAACCCGTAACCTAAACCTAACCCTAACCCTAAACTTAACCCGTACATTAACCCTATCCCGTACCCTAAACCTAACCCTAACCCGTATCCTAACCCTAACCTAACCCTAAGCCTAACCCGTACATTAACCCTAACCATAACCATAACACTAACCCTTCCCCATACTCTAACCCTAACTCTAAACCTAACCCTAACCCATACAGTAACCCTAACCCGTACCCTAACCCTAACACTAACCCTAAACCTAACCCTAATCTTGAACCTAAACCTAACACTAACCCGTACCCTAACCCTAAACCGTACCCTAACGCTAACCCTAAACCTAACCCGTACCCTAAACCTAAATGTAACCCTAACCCGTACCTAAACACTAACCCTAACACGTACCCTAACCCTAACCCTAACCCGTACCGGTACCCTAACACTAACCGTAATCCTAACCCTAACCCTAACCCTAAACCTAACCCTAACCCTAACCCTAACTCGTACACTAACCCTAACCCGAACCCAAACCCTAACCATAACCCGTACCCTAACGCTACCCGTAGACTAACCATAACTCTAACCCTAACCCCTAACCCTAACCCTAACCCGCACCTAAACCTAACCCTAACCCTAACCCTAATCCTACACCGCACCTAAACGTAACCCTAACACGTACCCGAACCCTAATCCGTAACCAAATCCTAAACCTAACCCTAAATTTAACCCATACGCTAACCCTATTCCGTACCCTAAACCTAACCCTAACCCGTAACCTAACCCTAACCCTAACCCTAACCCTAACCCTATCGGTACACTAACCCTAACCCTAACCCTAAACCTAACCCTAACCCGTACCCTAACCCTAACCCGTACCCTAACACTAACCCTAACCCTACACTAACCCTAACCCGTTCTCTAACCCTAAACCTAAACCTAACTCTAACCCTAACCCGTAATATAACCCTAACCCGTACTCCAACCCTAAACCTAACCCTACACCTAACACTAAGCCTAATCTGTACATTAACCCTAACCCTAACCCTAACACTAACCCTACCCCGTACTCCAACCCTAAACCTAACCCTAACCCTAAGCCTTACACTAACCCTTACCCTAACCCTAAACCTAACCCTAACACTAAACCTAACACTAACCCTACCCCGTACTCTAACCCTAAACCTAACCCTAACTCTAACCCTAAACTCTACTGTAACCCTAACCCTAACCCTAACCCTAACCCTAACCCTAACCCGTACAGTAACCGTAACGCGTACCCTAACCCTAACCCTTAACCTAAACCTAACCCTAACCTTGACCCTAAACCTAACCCTAACCCGTACCCTAACACTAAACCGTACCCTAACCCTAAACCTAAACCTAATCCGTACCCAAACCCTAAACGTAACCCTAACCCGAACCCAAACCCTAACCCTAACACGTACCCTAACCGTAACCCTAACCCTAACCCGCACACTAAACCTAACATAACCCTAGACTTAATACCTACACTAACCCTATCTCGTACCGTAACCTTAACCCTAACCCGTAACGTAACCCTAACACTAACCCTAACCCGTACCCTAACCCTACCCGTAGCATAACCCTAACTCTAACCCTAACCCCTAACCCTAACCCAAACCCTTACCATAACCCGTACCCAAACGGTAAACCTAACCCGTACCCTAACACTAACCAAACCCGTACTCTAATCCTAACCCAAATCTAACCCTAACCCGTACCCTCACCCTTCCCGTAGCCTAACCCTAACTCTAACCCTAACCTCTAACCCTAACCCTAACCCTAAACCTTACCCTAACACGTACCCAAACGGTAAACCTAACACGTTACCTAACACTAACCCAAACCCGTACTCTAACCATAACCAAAACCCTAACCCTAACCCGCACCCGAAACTTAACCCAAACCATAACCCTTAACCGTAACCTAACCCTAACCCATACCCTAAGCTAACCCTAACATTAACCGTAACCCTAACTCGTACTCTAACCCTAAAATTAACCTGTACCCTAACCACAACCCTAACCTTAACGCATACACTGACACTAACCCTAACCCTAACCCT
The DNA here is from genome assembly GCA_032313775.1 of Urocyon cinereoargenteus. NCBI lineage: Eukaryota > Metazoa > Chordata > Mammalia > Carnivora > Canidae > Urocyon > Urocyon cinereoargenteus. The sequence continues at coordinate 1,122,685 of JAVLSZ010000094.1, read as the reverse complement.
GACCCTAAACCTAACCCTAACCGTACACTAACCCTTACCCTAACCCTAACACTAACACTAACCCTATCCCGTACCTTAACCTAATCCTAACCCTAATCCTAACCCTAACCCGTACTCTAACCTTAACCCTAACCCTAACACTAAACATAACCCTAACACTAACCCTAACCAGTACACTAACCCTAAACGTAACCCTAAACCATACCCAAACCCTAACCTTAACACGTACCCTAACCCTAACCCTAAACCTACCCTAACCCGCACACTAAACCTAACCCTAACCCTACACCTAACACGTACACTAACCCTATCCCGTCCCATAACCTTAACCCTAACCCGTACCGTAACCCTAACACTAACCTAACCCTAAACCTAAACCTAACCCTTACACTAACCCTAACCCGAACCCCAACTCTAACCCTAACCCGTACCCTAACCCTACCCATAGCCTAACCCTAACCCTAACCCTAACCCCTAACGCTAACCCTAACCCTAACCCTTATCCTAACCCGTACCCAAATGGTAAACCTAACCCGTACCCTAACACTAACCCAAAACCGTACTCTAACCCTAACCCTAACCCTAACCCGCACCCTAAACTTAACCCTAACCGTACCCCAAACCATAACCCTTAACCGTAACCTAACCTTAACCCATACCCTAACCCTAACCCTAGCCTTAATCATACCCCTAACCCGTACCCTAACTCTAAAACTAACCTGTACCCTAATCCCAACCCTAACCCTAACCCGTACCCTAACACTAACCCTAAACCTAACCTGTACCCTAACCCATACCATAAACCTAGCCCTAACCCTAACCCGAAACCTAACCCATACTCTACACTTACCCCTAACCCGTACCCTAACACTAACCTGTACCCAAACCTAACCCTAACCCCTAACCCTAACCCTAAACCATACCCTAAACATAACCCTAAACCTAACTCGTACCCTACCCCTAACCCTAAACCTGACCCTAACCCTAAACCTAACCCGTACCCTAACCCTAAACCATACACTAAACCTAACCCGAACCCTATCTCGTACACTATCCCTAAACCTAACCGTGACCCTAACCCTAACCCTAACCAGTACCCTAACCCTAACCCTAATCCTAACCCTAACCCTAACCCGTACACGAACCCTAACCCTAACCCGTACCCTAAACCCTAACACTAACCTTAACCCTAACCCGATGCCTAACCCTAACCCACACCCTAAACCTAACCCTAACCCTAGAACTAACCCGTACCCTAACCCTATCCCGTACACTAAACCTAACGCTAACCCGTACCATAACCCTAACACTAACACTAACCCAAATCCTAACCCTATCCCGTACACTAACCCTAACCCTAACCCTAAACCATACCCTAACCCTAACCCGTAGGCTAACCCTAACACTAACCCTAACCCCTAACCCTACCATAATCCTAACCCTTACCCTAACCCGTACCCTAAAGCTAACCCTAACCTTAACCGTAACCCTAACCCGTACCCTAACCCTAAAAATAACCCGCACCCTAACCCCAACCCTAACCCTAGCACCTACCATAACCCTATCCCTATCCCTAACCCTGACCCAATCCTAACACTAACCCGTACCCTAACCCTAACCCGCACCTAAACCTAACCCTAACCTGTACCCTAACCCTAAACCATAACCTAAACCTAACACTAAACCTAAACTTAACCCGTACACTAACACTATCCCGTACCCTAAACCTAACCCTAAACCGTACCCTAACCCTAACCTTAACCCTATCCGTACACTAACCCTAACCCTAACCCTAACACTAACCCTAACCCATACTTTAACCCTATCCCTAACCTTAAACTAACCCTAACCCATAATCTACCCCTAACCCATCCCCTAACACTAACCCTTACCTTAACCCGAAACCTAACCCGTACCGTAACCCTAAACGTAACCCTAACCTGTACCCAAACCCTAAAGCTAACACGTACCCTATCCCTAACCCTAACCCTAATCCACACCCGCACACTAAACCTAAACCTAACCTTAGACCTACCACATACACTAACCCTATCCCGTACCCTAACCTTAACCCTAACCCGTACCATAACCCTAAAACTAACCCTAACCCTAACCCTAACCCTAACCCTAATCTGGACACTAATCCTAACCCGAACCCTAACCCTAACCCTAACCCACACCCTAAACCTACCCATAGCCTAACCGTAACTCTAACCCTAACCCCTAACCCTAAACCTAACCCTTACCCTAACCCGTACCCAAACGGTAAACCTAACCCATAACCTAACACTAACCCAAACCCGTACTCTAACCCTAACCCATACCTTAGCCCTAACCCTAACTTTAACCATAAAACTAACCCATATCCTAACCCTAAAACTAACCCGTATTCGGAACCCAAACCTAACCCTAACCCGTACACTAACACTAACCCTAAACCTAACCCTGACCCTAAACCTAACCTTATCACTTACCTAACCCTAACCCTAACCCTAACCCGCGCCCTAAACCTAAACCAAAACCATACCCTAACCCTAATCCGTAACCTAAACTTAACCCTAACCCAAACTTAACCCGTACGCTACCCTATCCCGTACCCTAAACCTAACCCTAACCCGTATACTAACCCTAAACCTAACCCTAAGCCTAACCCGTACATTAACCCAAACCCTAACCCTAACACTAACCCTACCCCGTACTCTAACCCTAACCCTAACCCTAACTCTAACCCGTACCCTAACCCTAACACTATCACTAACCCTAACCTTTACTCTAACCCTAACCCTAACCCTAACCCTAACCGTACTCTATCCCTAACCCTAACCCTCACCCTAACCTTAACACGTACTGTAACCCTAACCCGTACCAATACCCTAACCCTAACCCGTACTCTAACCCTAACCCTAACTCGTACCCTAATGCTAACCCTAACCCTGACCCTAAACCTAACCCTAACCCGTACTCTAAACCTAACCCGTACCCTAACTGTAACCCTAATCCTAACCCGTACCCTAAACCTAACCCTAAACCGTACCCTAAAGCTAACCCTAACCCTAACACTGACGTTAACCCTAACCCAAACTCGTACCCTAAGCCTAACCCATACCCTAAACCTAACCCTAATCCAAACCCTAACCCTAACACGTACCCTAAACCTAGCCCTAACCCTTGACCTAACCCGTAACCAAACCTATTCCGTACCCTAACCCTAAACCTAAAACGTACCCAAAACCTAACATTAACACTAACCCATAACCTAGCGCTAACCCTAACCCTAACTCAAACCTGTCCCCTAAACCTAAACCTTACCCTAACCCGAAACATAACCCTTACCCGTACCCTAACCCTAACCCATACCCTAACCCTAACCCTAACCTTAACCATAACACTGACCCATACCCTAACCCTAAAACTAACCCGTACCCTAACCCCAAACCTAAACCTAACCCGTAACCTAACCCTATCCCTAATGCTAAACCTGACACTAAACCTAAACCTAAACCTAACCCTAACCCTAACCCTCACCTAAACCTAAATCTAACCCGTCCCCTATCCCTATCCCGTACCCTAAACCTAACGCTAACCCGTACCCTAACCCTAACCCTATCCGTACTCTAACCCTAACACTAACCCTAACCCTAACACTAACCCTAACTCGTACTCTAAACCTAACCCTAACCCTAAACCTAACCCTAACCCATACTCTAACCCTAACCCGTAACCTAACACTAACCCTAATCCTAACACTATCCCTAACCCGTACTCTAACTCTAAACCTAACCTTAACTCTAACCCTAACCCGTAATATAACCCTAACCCTAACCCTAACCCTAAACCTAACCCTAACCCGTACTCTAACCCGATCCCGTAGCCTAACACTAACTCTAACCCTAACCCCTAACCCTAACACTAACCCTCACCCTTACCCAAACCCATACCCAAATGGTAAACCTAAGCCGTACCCTAACACTAACCCAAACCCGTACTCTAACCCTAACCCTAACCCTAAACCGCACCCTAAAATTAACCATAAACCTAACCCTAACCATAACAATTAACCGTACCTTAACCCTAACCTACACCCTAACCCTAACCCTAACTTTAAACATAACCCTATCCCGTACCTTAACCCTAAAACTAACCCGTGCACTAACCCATACCCTAACCCTTACTCTAAACCTAACCCTAACCCTGACCCTAACCATAAACCTTACCCGTATCTTAACCCTAAACTGTATCCTAACCCTAGCCCTAAACCTAACCCATACCCACACCCTAAACGTAACCCTAACCCGTACCCAAACCCTAACCATAACTCGTACCCTAACCCTAAACCTAACTCTAACCCACACACTAAACCTAACCCGAATCCTCGACCTAACATGTACACTAACCCTATCCCATACCCTAACCTTAACCCTAATCCGTACCAAAACCCTAACAGTAACCCTAATCCATACCCTAGCACTAACTATAAACCTAACCCTAAGCCTAACCCGCACCCTAAACCTAAACCTAACCCTGACCCTAACCATAACCCTTATCCGTACCCTAACCTTACCCATACCCTAACACTAACCCTAACCTTAACCATAACCCTATACCGTACCCTAACCGGTACCATAACCCTACCCCTAACCCTAACCCTGACCCTAAACCTAACCCTAACCCGTACCCTAACTCTAACCCACACCTAAAACTAACCTTAACCCGTACCCTAACCCTAACCCGTAACCTAAACCTAACCCTAACCCTAAACTTAACCCGTACACTAACCTTATCCCGTACCCTAAAACTAACCCTAACCCGTACCCTAACCCTAACCCTAACCCTAACACTATCCGTACACTAAACCTAACCCTAACCCTAACACTAACCCTAACACGTACTCTAACCCTAACCCTAACCTTAACCTAATCCTAACCCGCACCCTAACACTAACCCTTACCCTAAACCTACACCTAACCCGTACCCTAACCCTAACGTAACCCTAACCCATACCTAACACCTAATCCTAACACGTATCCTAACCCTAAACCTAACCGTAACCCGCAAACTAAACCTAACCCTAACCCTAGACCTAACATGTACACTAACCATATCCTGTACCGTTAGCTTAACTCTAACCCATACCATAAACCTAACACTAACCCTAAACCTAAACCTAACCCTAACCATAACCCTAACCCGTACACTAACCCTAACGCAAACCCTAACCCTAAACCTAACCCGTACCCTAACCCTACCCGTAGCCTAACCCTAACTCTAACCCTAACCCCTAACCCTAACACTAACTCTAACTCTTACCCTAACCTGTACCCAAAAGTTAAATCTAACCCGTACCCTAACACTAACCCAAACCCGTACTCTAACCCTAACCCTAACCCTAACCCACACCCTAAACTTAACCCTAACCCTAACACAAACCATAACCCTTAACCGTAACCTACCCTAACCCATACCCTAAACCTAACCCTAACCTTAACCATAACCCTAATCCGTACCCTAACCCTAACTCTAACCCGTACCCTAAACCCAACCCTAACCCTAACCCGTACACTAACACTAACCCTAACCCTAACCCTGACCCTAAACCTAACCCTAACCCTAACACAAACCCTAAGCCTAACCCTAACCCGCACCCTAAAACTAACCCTAACATGTACCCTAACCTTAAAACTAACCCGTACCCTAACCCCAACCATAACCCTTACCCGTACCCTAACACTAACACTAACCCTAACCCTAAGCCTAAACCTAACCCTAAACAGTACACTAACCCTCACCCTAAGCTTATCCCGTACCCAAAATCTAACCCTAACCCGTATCCTAACCCTAAACATAACCCTAAGCCTAACCCGTACATTAACCCTAACCCTACCCTAAATTTAACCCTACCCCGTAGTCTAAACATAACCCTTACCCAAACCCTATCCCAAACCCTAACATTAACACTAACCCTAAACCGTACTCTAACCCTAACCCTAACCCTAACCCACACCCTAAACTTAACCCTAACCCTAACACAAACCATAACCCTTAACCGTAACCTACCCTAACCCATACCCTAAACCTAACCCTAACCTTAACCATAACCCTAACCCGTACCCTAACCCTAACTCTAACCCGTACCCTAAACCCAACCCTAACCCTAACACGTACACTAACACTAACCCTAACCCTAACCCTGACCCTAAACCTAACCCTAACCCTAACACAAACCCTAAGCCTAACCCTAACCCGCACCCTAAAACTAACCCTAACATGTACCCTAACCGTAAAACTAACCCGTACCCTAACCCCAACCATAACCCTAACCCGTACCCTAACACTAGCACTAACCCTAACCCTGACCCTAAACCTAACCCTAAACAGTACACTAACCCTCACCCTAACCTTATCCCGTACCCAAAACCTAACCCTAACCCGTATCCTAACCCTAAACATAACCCTAAGCCTAACCCGTACATTAACCCTAACACTAACCCTAAATTTAACCCTTCCCCGTAGTCTAAACATAACCCTTACACTAACCCAAACCCTAACATTAATACTAACCCTAAACCGTACTCTAACCCTCACCCTAACCCACACCTAACCGTACTCTAACCCTAACCCTAACCCTCACACTAACCATAACCCATACTGTAACACTAACCCGTACCATAACCCTAACCCTAACCCGTAACCTAACCCTAACCCTAACTCGTACACTAACCCTAACCCTAACCCTGACCCTAACCCCAAACCTAACCCATACCCTAAACCTAAACCGTACTCTAACCCCAACCCTAAAGCTAAACCGTACCCTAAACCTAACTCTAACCCTAACTAGTACACTAACCCTAACACTAACCCTGACCCTAAACCTAACCCTAACCCGTACCCTAAGCCTAACCCATACCCTAACCCTAACTGTAAACCTAACCCTAACCCTACCCCGTACCCTAAACCTAAACCTACTCTTGACCTAACACGTACCCAACCCTATCCCATACCTTAACCCTAACCCTAACCCATACCCACACCCTAACAGTAACCCTAACCCATACCCTAGCGCTAACCCTAAACCTAACCCTAACCCACACCCTAAACCTAAGCCTAACCCTAACCCTAACCCTAAACCTAACCCTAATCCTAACCCTAAACCTAATCTGTACCTTATCCCTAAACGTAACCCTAACCCGTACCAAAACCCTAACCCTAACACGTACACTAAGCTTAACCCTAAACCTAATCCGCACACTAAACCTAAACCTAACCCTAGACCTAACACGTACACTAACCATATCCCGTAACCTAACCTTAACCCTAACCCGTACCGTAACCCTAACACTAACCCTAACCCTAACCCTAACCCTATCCCTAACCCGTACACTAACCCTAACCCGAACCCTAACCCTAACCCGAACCCGTACCCTAAACCTAACCCTAACCCTAACGCTAACCCGTACTTAACTCTAACCCTAACCCTAACCCTAAACCTAACTTTAACCGTAACCCAAAACCGTACACTAAACCTAAAACTTACCCGTACCCTAACGCCAACCATAACACTAACTCGTACTATAACCCTCTCCCTAACCCTAAACCTGACCCTAAACCTAACCCTAACCCCTACCCTACCCCTAAACATAACCCGCACACTAAACCTAACCCTAACTCGTACCCTAACCCTAATCCGTAACCTAAACCTAACCCTAACCCTAAACTTAACCCGTACGCTAACCCTATCCTGTACCCTAAACCTAAACCTAAACCTAACCCGTACCATAACCCTAACCCTAACCTGTACACTAACCCTAACCCTAACTCGTACCCTAACCCTAACCCTGACCCTAACCCTAACCCTAAGCAGTAACCTAAACCTACCGTCCCCTAACCCTAACACTAACCTGTATACCCTAAACCGAACCCTAACCCTAACTCGTACTCTAACCCTAACCCTAACCCTGACCCTTACCCTAACCCTAACCCGTACCCTAAACCTAACCCATATCCTAACCCTAACCATATCCCTTGAACTAACCCGTATCCAACCCTATCCCGTACCCTAACCCTAAGCATAACCCATACCCAAACCATAACCGTAAACCTAACGCATACCCTAGCGCTAACCCTAACCCTAATCCTAAGCCTATCCCGCACCCTAAACCTAAACCTAACCCTGACCCTAACCATAACCCTTACCCGTACCCAAACCCTAACCCATACCCAAGCACTAACCCTAACCTTAACCATAACCCTACTCCCTACCCTACCGGTACCATAACCCTATGCCTAACCCTAACCCTGACCCTAAACCTAACCCTTACCCATACCCTAACACTAACCCACACCTAAACCTCACCCTATCCCGTACCCTAACCTTAACTCGTAACCTAAACGTAACCCTAACCCTAAACTTAACCCGTACACTAACCCGATCCCATACCCTAAATATAACCCTAACCCATATCCTAACCCTAACCTAACCCTAGGCTAACCCGTACATTAACCCTAACCCTAACCCTAACACTAACCCTACCACGTACTGAAACCCTAACCCTAACCTTAACCCTAACCCGTAACCTAAACCTAACACTAACCCTAACTCATACCCTAACCCTAACCCTAACCCTGACCCTAAACCTAACCCTAACCCGTGCCTTAAACCTAACCCATACCCTAAACCTAACCCTAAACCTAAACTAACCCTAACCCGTACCATAAACCTAAACCTAACCCTTCACCTAACCCGTACCAAACCCTTCCCCGTACTCTAAACCTAACCCTAATCCTAACCCTAACCCGTACCCTAACTCTAACCCTAACCCTAACTCTAACACTAACCCTAACCTGTACTCTAACCCTAACCCTAACACTAACCCTAACCGTACTCTAACCCTAACCCTAACCCTCACCCTTACCCTAACCCGTACTGTAACACTAACCCGTACCAATACCCTAACCCTAACACGTACCCTAAACCTAAACCTAACTCGTACCCTAACCCTAACCCTAACCCTGACCCTACCCCTAACCCTAAAATGTACCCTAAGCCTAACCCATACCCTAAATCTAAACATAATCCTAACCCTCTCCCTAACCTGTCCCCTAAACCTAAACCTAACCCTTGACCTAACCCGGACCCAACCCTATCCCGTAACCTAACCCTAAACTAACCCTTACCCAAACCCTAACAGTAACACTAACCCATTCCCGAGCACTAACCCTATTCATAACCCTAACCCTAACCCTAACCCGCACACTAAACCTAACGCTAACCCTAACCCTAACCATAACCCTTACCCTAACCCTAACACTAACACTAACCCTAACCCGTACTCTAACCCTAACCCTAACCCTAACCCTAACCCTAACCCTAACCGTACCCTAACCCTAAATCTAACCCATTCCCTAACCCTATCCCTAACCCTAACCCGTACCATAACCCTATCACTAACCCTAACCCGCACCTAAACCTAACCCTAACGGGTACCTTAAACCTAAACCGTACACTACGCCTAACCCTAACCCTAACCCATACCCTAAACATAACCCTAACCCTAACTCGTACCCTAAGCCTAACCCTAACCCTGACCCTAACCCGTACCCTAAGCCTAACATACACCCTAAACCTAATGCTAACCCTTGACCTAACCCGTACCCAAACCTATCCCGTACCCTAACCCTAAACCTAACACGTACCCAAAACCTAACATTAAACCTAACCCATAACCTAGCGCTAACCCTAACCCTAACCCAAACCCGTCCTGTAAACCTAAACCTTACCCTAACCCTAAACATAACCCTTACCTGTACCCTAACCCTAACCCATACCCTAACCCTAACCCTAACCTTGACCATAACACTGACCCGTACCCTAACCCTAAAACTAACCCGTATCCTAACCCCAAACCTAACCCTAACCCATAACCTAACCCTATCCCTAACGTTAATCCTGACACTAAACCTAAACCAAACCCTAACCTAACCCTAACCCTAACCCTCACCTAAACCTAACCCTAACCCATACCCTAACCCTATCCCGTACCCTAAACCTAACCCTAACCCGTACCCTAACCCTAACCCGTAACCTAAACCTAACCCTAACCCTAAACTTAACCCGTACACTAACCCTCTCCCGTACCCTAAACCTAACCCTAACCTGTACCCTAAACCTAAACCTAACCCTTGACCTAACCCATACCCAACCATATACCGTAACCTAACCGTAAACTAACCTGTACCCAAACCCTAACAGTAACACTAACCCATTCCCGAGCGCTAACCCTAACACTAACCCTAACCCTAACCCTAACCCGCACCCTAAACCTAAAGCTAACCCTAACCCTAACCATAACTCTTACCCTAACCCTAACCCTAACCCTAACTCTAACCCTAACCCTTACTCTAACACTAACCCTAATCCTAACCCTACCCTTACTCTAACCCTAAACCTAACCCATACCCTAACCCCAACCCTAACCCTAAACCGTACCATAACCCTATCACTAACCCTAACCCTGACCCTAAACCTAACCCTAACCCGTACCCTAACCCTAAACCTAACCCGCACCTAAACCTAACCCTAAACATAACCCTTAACTGTAACCTATCCAAACCCCTACCCTAACCCTAACCCTAACCTTAACCATAACCCTAACCCGTACCCTAACCCTAAAACTAACTCGTACCCTAAACCCAACCCTAACCCTAAACCGTACACTAACACTAACCCTAACCCTGACCATAAACCTAACCCTAACCCTTACACTAACCCTAAGCCTAACCCTAAACCGCACCGTAAAACTAACCCTAACACGTACCCTAAACGTATAACTAACCCGTAGCCTAACCCCAACCATAACCCTAACCCGTACCCTAACACTAACCCTAACCCTAACCCTGACCCTATACCTAACCCAAACCGTACACTAAACCTAAACCTAACCTTATCCCTTACTCTAAACCTAACCCTAACCCGTACCCTAACCCAACCCTAACCCTAACCCGTATAATAACCCTATCCCTAACCCTAACCCTGACCCTAAACCTAACCATAACCCGTACCCTAACCCTAAACCTAAACCGTACACTAACTCTAACCCGAACCCTAACCCTAACCCATACCCTAACCCTACCTGTAGCCTAACCCTAACTCTTACCCTAACCCCTAACCCTAACCCTAACCCTAAACCTTACCCTAACCCGTACCCAAAAGCTAAACCTAACCTGAACCCTAACACTAACCCAAACCCTTATTCTAACCCTAACCCTAAACCTAACCCGTACACTAACCCTAACCCTAACCCTAAACCGCACCCTATACCTAACCCTACCCTAAACTTAACCTGTAAGCTAACCCTATCCCGTATTCTAAAGCTAACCCTAACCCGGAACCTAACCCAAAGCCTAACCCTAAGCCTAACCATAATCCTAACCGTACTCTAACCCTAACCCTAACCCTAACCATCACCCTAACCCTAACCCGTACTGTAACCCTAACACGTAACATAACCCTAACCCTAACCTGTATCCTAACCCTAACCCTAACTCGTACCCTAACCCTAACCCTGACCTTAACCCTAAAACTAACCAGTAACCTAAACCTAAACCCTACCCTAACCCTAAAACTAACCCTAACCCTAACCTGTACCCTAAACCGAACCCTAACCCTAACTCATACCCTAACCCTAACCCTAAACCTGACCCTTTACCCTAACCCTAACCCATACCCTAAACCTAACCCATACCCTAACCCTAACCATAACCCTTGACCTAACCTGTACCCAACCCTATCCCATACCCTAACCCTAAGCCTAACCCGTACCCAAATCATAACAGTAAACCTAACCCATACCCTAGCGCTAACCCTAACCCTAACCCTAAGCCTAACCCGCACCCTAAACCTAAACCTAACCCTGACCCTAACCATAACCCTTACCCGTACCCAAACCCTAACACATACACTAACACTAACCCTAACCTTAACCATAACCCTACTCCCTACCCTACCCGTATCATAACCCTACCCCTAACCCTAACCCTGACCCTAAACATAACCCTTACCCGTACCCTAAACCTAACCCAGACCTAAACCTCAACCTATCCCATACCCCAACCCTAAACCTTAACCTAAACCTAACCCTAACCCTAAACTTAACGCGTATACTAACCCTATCCCGTACCCTAAAACCTACCCTAACCCGTACCCTAACCCTAACCTTAACCCTAACCCGCACCCTAAACTTAACCCTACCCATAACACAAACCATAACCCTTAACCGTAACCTAACATTAACCGATACCCTAACCCTAAAACTAACCCGTACCCTAAACCCAACCCTAACCCTAACCCATACCCTAACACTAACCCAACCGTAACCCTCACCCTAAACCAAAAATAACCCTTTCACTAACCCTAAACCTAACCCTAACCCGCACCCTAAAACAAACCCTAACCTGTACCTTAACCGTAAGCTAACCCGTACACTAACCCCAAACATAACCCTAACACGTACCCTAACACTAACCCTAACCCTAAAACTGACCCTAAACCTAACCCTAACCCGTACACTAACCCTAACCCTAACCTTATCCCATAAACTAAACCTAACCCTAACCCGTATCCTAACCCTAAACCTAACCCTAAGCCTAACCCGTATATTAACCCTAAACCTAACCCTAAAATTAACCCTACCCCGTACTCTAAACCTAACCCTAACCCTAATCCTAAACCAAACCCTAACCCTAACACGAAACCTAACCCGTACTCTAACCCTAACCCTAACCCTCACACTAACCATAACCCGTATTGTAAACCTAACCCGTACCATAACCCTAACCCTAACCCGTAACCTAAACCTAACCCTAACTATTACACTAACCCTAACCCTAACCTTGACCCTAACCCTAACCCTAAACTGTACCCTAAACCTAAGCCATACCCTAACCCTAATCCTATCCCTAACCCGTACACTAAACCTAACCCTAACCCTAACTCGTACCCTAACCCTAACCCTAAACCGTACCCAAACCCTAACAGTAACCCTAACCAATACCCTAGCGCTAACCCTAAACCTAACCCTAACCCACACCCTAAACCTAAGCCTAACCCTAACCCTAACGCTAACCCTAACCCTAAACCTAACCCTTACACTGACCCTAAACCTAAACCTATACCGTACCTTAACCCTAACCCTAAACCTAGCCCGCACACTAAACCTACCCCTAACCCTAGACCTAACACGTACACTAACCCTATCCTGTACCCTAACCTTAAACCTAACCCGTACTGTAACATTACACTAACACTAACCCTAACACTAAACCTAACCCGTACACTAACCCTAACCTAAACCCTAACCCGTACCCTAACCCTAACACTAACCCTAACCCTAACCCTAACACTAACGCTAACCCGTACTTAACCCTAACCCTAACCCTAAACCTAAACCTAATTTTAACCGACACCCTAAGCCGTACACTAACCCTAAAACTAACCCGTACCCTAACGCCAACCATAACACTAACTCGTACCGTAACCCTATCCCTAACCCTAAACCTGACCCTAAACATAACCCTAACCCGTACCCTAACCTGTACACTAACCCTAACACTATCCGTACACTAAAACTAACCCTAACCCTAACGCGAACCCTAACCCGTACTCTAACCCTAACCCTAACCCTCACACTAACCATAACCCGTACTGTAACCGTAACCCGTACCATAACCGTAACCCTAACCTGTAACCTAACCCTAACCCTAATTCGTACACTAAACCTAACCCTAACCCTGACCCTAACCCTAACACGTACCCTAACCCTAAAACGATACCTAACCCTAACCCACACCCTAACCTAACCCTAACCCTAGACCTAACCCGTACCCTAACCCTATCCAGTACCCAAACCCTAACGCTAACCCATACCCTAACCCTAACACTAACACTAACCCTAATCCTAACCCTATCCCGTACACTAACCCTAACCCTAACCCGTACCCTAACACTAACCCGTAGCCTAACCTGAACCCTAACCCTAAACCCTAACCCTACCATAAACCTAACCCTTACCCAAACCCGTACCCAAACGTGAAACCTAACCCGTACACTAACATTAACCCAAACCCGTACCCTAAACAGTACCCTAACCCTAACCCGTACCATTACCCGTACCTAAACCTAACCCTAAAGTTACCCTAACCCGTACCCTAACCATAACCCTAACCTGTACCCTAACACGTAGCATAAACCTAACCCAAAACCAAACATGTGCCCTAACCATAACCCTAACCCTGACCGTAACCCTAAACCTAACCGGTGCCCTAATCCTAACCCATACCCTAACACTAACCCTAAAGTTAACCCTAACCCGTACCCTAAAACTGACCCTAACCCTTGACCTAACCCGTACCCAACCCTATCCCATACCCTAACCCTAACCGTAACCCGTACCCAAACACTAACAATAACCCTAACCCATACTCTTGCACTAACCCTAAACCTAAACCTAAGCCTAACCCGCACCCTAAACCTAAACCTAACCCTAACACTAACCATAACCCTTACCCATACCCTAACCCTAACCCATACCCTAACACTAACCCAAACCTTAACCGAAACCCTAACCCATACCCTAACACTAAAACTAATCCGTACCCTAAACCAAACCTACCCTAGCCAGTACCATAACCCTATCATTAACCCTAACCCTGACCCTAAACCTAATCCTAACCCGTACCCTAACCCTAATCCACACCTAAACCTAACCCTAACCCTAACCCTAACCCTAACACTAACCCGTACACTAACACTAACCTGAACCCTAACCCATACCCTAACCCTACCCGTAGCCTAACCCTAACTCTTACCCTAACCCCTAACCCTAACCCTAGCCCTAACCCTTACCCTAACCCGTACCCAAAGGTAAACCTAACCAGTAGCCTAACACTAACCCAAACCCGTACTCTAACCCTAAACCTAACTCTAACCCTAACCCGTACACTAACCCTAACCCTAACCCTACCGGCACACTAAACCTAACCCTAACTCGTACCGTAACCCTAACCCGTAACCTTAACCTAACCCTACCATAAACTTAACCCGTACGCTAACCCTATCCCGTACTCTAAAGCGAACCCTAACCTTTGTCCTAACCCGTACCCAACCCTATCCCGTACCCTAACCCTAACCCGTACCCAAACCCTAAGAGTAACCCTAACTCATACCCTAGCGCAACCTTAAACCTAACCCTAAGCCTAACCCGCACCCTAAACCTAAACCTAACCGTAACTCTAACCATAACCCTTACCCGTACACTAACCCTAACCCCAAACCTAACACTAACCCTAACATTAACCGTAACCCTAACACGTACCATAACACTAAAAATAACCCGTACCGTAACCCCAACCCTAACCCTAACCCGTACCATAACCCTATCCCTAATCCTAACCCGTACCAAACCGTAAACATAACACGTACCCTAACCCTAACACTAACCCTAACCCTTTCCCTAACCTGTACCCAAACGGTAAAGCTTACACGTACCCTAACACTAACCCAAAACCATACTCTAACCCTAACCCTAACCATAACCATAACCCGCATCCTAAACTTAACCGTAACCTTAACCCAAACCATAATCCTTAACCGTAACCTAACCCTAACTCATACCCTATCCCTAAACCAAACCTTAACCGTAACCCTAACCCATACCGTAACCCTAAAATTAACCCATACCCTAATCCCAACCCTAAGGCTAACCCGTACCCTAACACTACCCCTAACCATATACCTACCCTAAACCTAACCCTAACCTGTACTCTAACCCAATCCCGTCCCCTAACACTAACCCTTACCCTAACCCTAAACCTAACCCGTACCCTAACCCTAAACGTAAAACTAACCCGTACCTAAACCCTAAACCTAACACGTACCCTAACCCTAAACCTAACCCTAACCCTTAACCTAACTCGTACCCAAACGGTAAACCTAACCCGTACCCTAACACTAACCCAAACCCGTACTCTAACCCTAACCCTAACCCTAACACGAATCCCTAACCCACACTCTAACACTAACACTAAACCTAACCCTAACCTGTACCCTAACCCTAACCCTAAAACTAACCCTAACCCGTACTCTAACCCTAACCCTAACCCTAACACTAACCCAAACTCTAACACTAACCCTACCACGTGCTCTAACACTAACACAAACCCTAACCCTAAACCGTACCCTAACCCTAACCCTAACCCTAACACTAACCCTAACCCGTACTCTAACCCTAACACAAAACCTAACCCTAAACCGTTCCCTAACCCTAACCCTAACCCTAACCCTATTCCGTACTCTAACCCTAAACCTAACCCTAACCGTACTCTAACCCTAACCCTAAACCTCACTCTAACCCTAACTCGTACTGTAACCCTAACCCGTACCATAACCCTAAACCTAACCCATACCCTAACCCTAACCCTAATTCGTACCCTAACCCTAACCCTAACCCTGACCCTAACCCTAACCCTATCCCGTACCCTAAACCTAACCTGTACCCTAACCCTAAACCTGACCCGAACCGTAACCTAAACCTAACCCTAACCCGTACCCTAACCCTAACCCTAACCCGGACCCTAACCCTAACCCGTACCCTAAGCCTAACCCATATCCTAACCCTAACTCTAATCCTAACCCTAACCCTAACCCATACCCTAAACCTAACCCTAACCCTTGACCTAACCCGTACCCAACCCTATACCGTAACCTAACCCTAATCCTAACCCATACCCTAGCGATAACCCTAACCCTAACCCTAACCCACACCCTAAACCTAAACCTAACCCTAACCCTAACCATAACGCTTACCCGTACCCTAACCCTAACCCATACACTAAACCTAACCCTAAACTTAACCATAACCCTGACACGTACCCTAACCATAACATTAACCCGTACCCTAACCCCAACCCTAACCCTAACCCGCACCTAAACCTAACCCTAACCCTAACTCTAACCCACACCTAAACCTAACCCTAGCCCAAAACCTAAACCTAACCCTAACCCTAAACTTAACCAGTACGCTAACCCTATCCTGTACCCTAAACCTAACCCTAAACCGTACCCTAACCCTAACCCTAACCCTAACCCAATCCGCACTCTAACCCTAAACCTAACCCTAACCCTAACACTAACAATAACCCGTACTCTAATCCTAACCCTAAACCTAACCCTAACCCGTACACTAACCCTAACCCGTAACCTAAACCTAACCCTAACACTAAACTTAACCCGTACGCTAACCCTATCCCGTACCCTAAACCTAACCCTAACCCGTACACTAAACCTAACCCTAACCCTAACCCTATCCGCACTCTAACCCTAACCCTAACCCTGACACTAACACTAACCCTAACCCATACTCTAACCCTAAACCTAACCCTAAACCTAACCCAAACCCGTACTCTAACCCTAAACCGTACCCTATCACTCACCCTTACCCTAACACTAAACTTAACCCATACCCTAAACCAAAACGTAACCCTAACCCATACCCAAACCTTAACCCTAACACATACCCTAACCCTAACCCTAACCGTAACCCGCACACTAAACCTAACCCTAACGCTAGACTAACACGTACACTAAACCTATCCCGTACCATAACCTTAACCCTAACACGTACAGTAACCCTAACACTAACCCTAACCCTAACCCGTAAAATAACCCTAACCCGTACACTAACCCTAACCCTAACCCTAAACAAACCCTAACCCTAACCCTAACCCTAAACCTAACACTAACCCTAACCCGTACTCTAACCTAACCATAACCCTAACCATAACACTTACCCGTACCCTATCCCTAACACATACCCTAACACTAAACCTAACTTTAACCGTAACACTAAACCGTACCGCAACCCTAAAACTAACCCGTACCCTAACCCCACCCTAACCCTAACCCGTAACATAACCCTATTCCTAACCCTAACCCTGACCCTAAACCTAACCCTAACCCGTACCCTAACCCTAACCCGCACCTAAACCTAAACCTATCCCGTACCCTAACACTAACCTGTAACCTAAACCTAACCCTAACCCTAAATTT
Source organism: Urocyon cinereoargenteus (assembly GCA_032313775.1). Lineage (NCBI taxonomy): Eukaryota > Metazoa > Chordata > Mammalia > Carnivora > Canidae > Urocyon > Urocyon cinereoargenteus. Next base: position 1,104,588 of record JAVLSZ010000094.1, on the reverse strand, counting down.
AAACCATACACTAACCCTATCCCGTACCCTAAACTTAACCCTGACGCGTATCCTAACCCTAAACCTAACCCTAAGCCTAATCTGTACATTAACCCTAACCCTAACGCTAACACTAACCCTACCCCGTACTCTAACCCTAACCCTAACCCTAACCCTAAACCTAACCCTAACACTAACCCTACCCCGTACTCCAAACATAACCCTAACCCTAACCCGTACACTAACCCTAACCCTAACCCTAAAACAAACCCTAACAATAATGCTAACCTGTACCCTAACCCTAACACTAACCCTGACCCTAAACCTAACCCTAACCCGTACACTAACCCTAACCCTAACCCTAACACGCACCCTAAACCTAACCCTAACCCATACCCTAACCCTAACCTGTAACCTAAACCTAACCCTAACCCTAAACTTAACCCGTACGCTAACCCTATCCCGTACCCTAAACCTAACCCTAACCCGTAAACTAACCCTAAACCTAACCCTAAGCATAACCCGTACATTAAACCTAACCCTAACCCTAACACTAACCCTACCCCGTACTCTAACCCTAACCCTAACCTTAACCCTAACCTGTACCCTAACCCTAAACCTAACCCTAACACTAACCCTAACCCGTACTCTAACCCTAACCCTAACATTAACACTAACCCTACCCCGTACTCTAACACTAACCCTAACCCGTACCCTAACCCTAACCCTAAACCTAACCATAGCACTAACCCTAACCCGTACTATATCCCTAACCCTAACCCTAACCCTAACCCTAACCGTATTCTAAAACTAACCCTAACCCTCACCCTAACCCTAACCCGTACTGTAACCCTAACCCATACCATAACCCTAAACCTAACCCGTACCCTAAACCTAACCCTAATTCGTACCCTAACCCTACCTTAACCCTGACACTAACCCTAACCCTAACCCGTATCCTAAACCTAACCCATACCCTAAACCTAAACCTAACCCTAACCCGTACCCTAAACCTAACCCTACCGTACCCTAACCCTAACCCTAAACCTAAGCCTAACCTGAACATTAACCCTAACCCTAACACTAAGACTAACCCTACCCCGTACTCCAACCCTAATCCTAACTCTAACCCTAACCCGTACCCTAACACTAACCCTAACCCTAAACCTAAACTAACCCTAATCCGTACTCTAACCCTAACCCTAACCCTAACCCTAACCGTACTCTAACCCTAACACTAACCCTCACCCAAACCCTATCCGTACTGTAACCCTAACCCATACAATAACCCTAACCCTAACCCGTAACCTAAACCTAACCCGTAACCTAAACCTAAGCCTAACCCTAAACTTAACCCATACGCTAACCCTATCCTCTTCCCTAAACCTAACTCTAACCCGTACCCTAACCCTAACCCTATCCGTACTCTAACCCTAACCCTAACCGTAACCCTAACACTAACCCTAACCCTTACTCTAACACTAACCCTAACCCTAAACGTAACCCTAACCCTTACGCTAACCCTAACCTGTACCCTAACACTAACTGTAACCCTAACACTATCCCTAACCCATACTCTAACACTAAACCTATCCCTAACTCTAACCCTAACCCATACTATAAACCTAAACCTAACCCTAACCCTAAACCTAACCTTAACCCGTACTCTAACCCTATCCCGGAGCCTAAAACTAACTCTAACCCTAACCCCTAACCCTAACCCTATTCCTTACCCTATCCCGTAACCAAACGGTACACGTAACCTGTACCCTAACACTAACCAAAACCCGTACTCTAACCCTAACCATAACCCTAACCCTATCCCTAAACCGCACCCTAAAATTAACCCTAACCCTAACACTAACCTTAATCCTTAACTGTACCCTAACCCTAACCCACACCCTAACCCTAACCCTAACTTTAACCGTAACCCTAACCCGTACCCTAACCCTAAAACTAACCCGTACCCTAACCCCAACCCTAACCATAACCCGCACCTAAACCTAACCCTAACCCGTACCCTAACTCTAACCCGTAACCTAAACCGAACCCTAACCATAAACTTAACCTGAACACTAAACCTATATCGTACCCTAGACCTAACCCTAACCCATACACTAACCCTAACCCTAACCCTAACACTAACGCTAACCCGTACTCTAACATTAAACATAACCCTAAACCTAACCCTAACCTGTACTCTAACCCTAAACCATACCCTAACACTACCCCTTAACCTAACACTAAACCTAACCCTTACCCTAACTCAAACCGTAACCCTAACCCGTACCCAAACCCTAACCCTAACACGTACCCTAACCCTAACCCTAACCCTAAACCTAACCCACACACTAAACCTAACATTAACCCTAGAACTAACATGTACCCTAACCCTAACCCTAACCCTAACCCGCACACTAAACCTAACATTAACCTTAGACCTAACACGTACACTAACTCTATCCCGTACCGTAACCTTAACCCTAACCTGTACTGTAATCCTAACACTAACCCTAACCCTAACCCTAACCCTAACCCTAACACGAACCCTAACCCGTACCCTAACCCGTACCCTAACCTTAACCCATAACCTAAACCTAACCATAACCCTAAACTTATCCCATATGCTAACCCTATCCCGTAACCTAAACCTAACCCTAACCCGTAACCTAACCCTAAACCTAACCTTAAGCCTAACCCGTACATTAATCCTAACACTAACCCTAACACTTAACCTACCCCGTAATCTAACCCTAAACCTAACCCTAAACCTAACCCTAACCCGTACCCTAACCCTCACCCTAAACCTTTCCCTAACCCTAACACTAACGTTAACCCTTACCCTAACCCTAACCCTAACCCTTACACTATCTGTACACTAACCCTAACCCTAACCCTAACACTATCTGTACACTAACCCTAACCCTAACCCTAACAATAATCCTAACCTGTACTCTAACACTAAACCTAACACTAAACCTAACCCTAACCCGTACTCTAACCCTAACCCGTACCCTAACACTCACCCTTACCCAAACACTAACCCTAACACGTACCCTAACCCTAACCCTAACCCGCACACTAAACCTAACCCTAACCCTAGACCTAACACGTACACTAACCCTATCCCGTACCGTAACCTTAACCTTAACCCGTACCGTAACCCTAAACCTAACCCTAACCCTTACACTAACCCTAACCCGTACACTAACCCTAACACGAACCCTAACCCTAACCCTAACCCGTACCCTAACCCTACCCGTAGCCTAACCCTAACCCTAAACATAACCCCTAAACCTAACGCTAACCCTAACCCTTACCATAACCCTTACCCAAACAGTAAACCTAACCCGTACCCTAACACTAACCCAAACCCGTACTCTAACCCTAACCCTAACCCTACCTGCACCCTAAACTTAACCCTAACCCAAACCGTAACCCTTAAGCGTACTAACCCTAACCCATACCCTAAACCTAACCCTAACCTTAACCATAACCCTAAACCGTACCCTAACTCTAAAACAAACCCATACCCTAACCTCAAGCTTAACCCTAATCCGTACCTTAACACTAACCCTAAACCTAACCCTGACCCTAAACCTAACCCTAAACCTTACACTAACCCTAACCCTTACCCTAACCCGCACCCTCAAACTAACCCTAACCCGTACCCTAACCCAAACCCGTAACCTAAACCTAACCTAACCCTAAACTTAACCCGTACGCTAACCCTATTCCTACCCTAAACCTAACCCTAACCCGTATCCTAACCCTAAACCTAACCCTTAGCCTAACCCGTACAATAACCCTAACCCTAACACTAACCCTAACCATACTCTAACACTAACCCTACCCTCATCCTAACCCTACCCCGTGCTGTAACCCTAACCCGTACCATAACCCTACCCTAACCCGTAAGCTAACCCTAACCCTAACTCGTACCCTAACCCTAACACTAACCCTGACCCTAAACCTAACCCTAACCCGTACCCTAAAACTAACCTGTACTTTAACCCTAACCCTAAACCTAACCCTAACACTAACTCGTACCCTAAACCTAACCCTAACGCTGACCCTAACCGTAACCCTAAAGCGTACACTAAGCATAACCCATACCCTAACCCCAACCCTAAACCTAACCCTAACCCCTACCCTAAACCTAAACCTAACCCTTGACCTATCCCGTACCCAAACCAATCCCGTACCCTCACCCTAACCCTAACCCATACCCAAACCCTAACAGTAACCCTAACCCATACCCTAGCCCTAAACCTAACCCTAACCCTAACCCTGAACCTAACACTAACCCTATCCCGTACCCTAACCCTACCCGTACCCGAACCCTAACCCTAAACCTAACCGATACCCTAACCCTAAACATAATGCTAACCGGTACCCAAACCCTAACCCTAACAGGTATCCTAACCCTAACCCTAACCCTAACCCTAACCCGCTCACTAAACCTAACCCTAACCCTAGACCTAACACGTACACTAACCCTATCCCGTACCCTAACCTTAACGCTAACCCGTACCGTGTCCCTAACACTAACCCTAACCCTAACCCGTACACTAACCCTAACTGAACCTTAACCCTAACCCTAACCCGTACCCTAAACCTACCCGTAGCCTATTCCTAACTCTAACCCTAAACCCTAACGCTAAGCCTAACCGTAACCCTTACCCGAACACGTACCCAAATGGTAAACCTAACCTGTACCGTAACACTAACCCAAATCTGTACTCTAAACCTAACCGTAACCCTAACCCTAACCCTAACCCGCACCCTAAACTTAACCCTAACCCTAACCCAAACCATAACACTTAACCGTAACCTAACCCTAACACATAACCTAACCTTAACCCTAACCTTAACCATAGCCCTAATCCATAACCTAACCCTAAAACTAACACGGACCCTAACCCCAACCCTAACCCTAACCCATACCCTAACACTAACCCTAACCCTAAACCTGGCCCTAAACCTAACCCTAAACCATACACTAACCCTAACCCTAACCCAACCCGCACCCTAAACCTAACCCTAACCCGTACGCTAACCCTAACCCGTAACCTAACCCGAACCCTAACCCTCAAAATAAACCGTTCGCTAACCCTATCCCGTACCCTAAACCTAACCCTAACCCTTGTCCTAACCCGTACCCAACCCTATCCCGTACCCTAACCCTAACCCGTACCCAAACACTAAGATTAAACCTAACCATACCCTAGCGCTAACCCTAAACCTAACCCTAAGCCTAACACGCACCCTAAACCTAAACCTAACCGTAACCCTATCCATAACCCTTACCCGTACCCTAACCCTAATCCATAACCTAACACTAACCCTAACCTTAACCGTAACCCTAACCCATACCCTAACCCTAAAACTAACCCTTACCGTAACCCTAACCCTAACCCTTATCCGTACCATAACCTTATCCCTAATCCTAAACCTGACCCTAAACCTAACCCTAACCTGTACCCTAACTCTAACCCGCACCTAACCCTAACCCTATCCCTAACCCGTACCGAACCCTAATTCGTAACCTAACCCTAACCCTAACCCGAATCCAAACCCTAAGAGTAACTCTAACCCATACCCTAGCGCTAACCCTAACCCTAACCCTTACCGTAACACTAACTCGCACCCTAAACCTAAACCTAACCCTAACCCTAACCATAACCATTACCCGTACCCTAATCCTAACCCATACCTTAACCCTAACCCTAAATGTAACCGTAACCCTGACCCATAACCTAACCCTAAAATTAACCCGTACCCTAACCCCAACCATAACCCTAACCCTAACCCATATCCTAACCCTAACCCGGACCTTAAATGTACCCTAACCAGTACCCTAAACCTAAACAGTAACCTAAACCTAAACCTAACCCTAAACTTATCCCGTACACTAACCCTATCTCGTACCCTAAACCTAACCCTAACCTGTAACCTAAACCTAACCCTAACCCTATCCGTACACTAAACCTAACCCTAACCCTATCCCATACTCTAACCCTAACCCTAACCCTAACACTAACACTAACCCTAACTTGTACTCTAACCAAACCCTAACCCTAAATGTAACCCTAACCCGTAATCTAACCCTCACCCGTACCCTAACACGAACCCTAACACTATCCCTAACCCGTACCCTAACCCTAAACGTAACCCTAACCCGTACCCAAACCCTAACCCTAACACGTACCCTAACCCTACCATATCCTGCACACTAAAACTAACCCTAACCCTAGACCTAACATGTACACTAAACCTATCCTGTACCGTAACATTAACCCTAACCCATAACGTAACCCTAACACTAACCCTAACCCTAACCCTCACCCTAACCCTAAACCTAACCCTAACCCGTAGACTAACCCTAACCCTAACCTGTACCCTAACAAAACCCTTAGCCTAACCCTAAACCTAACCCATACCCTAACCCTAAATGTAACGTTAACCCGTACCCAAACCCTTACCCTAACACGTACCCTAACCCTAACCCTAACTCTAACCGCACACTAAACCTAACCCTAACCATAGACCTAACACGTACACTACACCTATCCCGTACGGTAACCTTGACCCTAACCCGTACCATAACCCTAACCCTACCCCTAACCCGTACACTAACCCTAACCCTAACCCTAAAATTACCCTAACGCTAACCCTAACCCTAACCCTAACACTAACCATAACCCTAACACTAAACCTAACAGGTACTCTAACCCTATACCTAACCTTAACACTAACCCTAACCCCCTACTATAACCGTAACCCTAAACCTAAACCTAACCCTAACCCTAACTCGTACCGTAACCCGAACTCGTAACCTAACCCTAACCCTAACCTTAACCTAACCCTAACCCTGACCCTAACCCTAAACCTAATACCGTACCCTAACCCTAACCCTAACCCGCATCCTAAACCTAACCCTAACCCTAGAACTAACCCGTACCCTAACCCTAACCCGTACCCTAACACTAACCCTAAACCTAACCTGTACCATAACCCTAACACTAACCCTAACCCGTACCCTAACCCTAACCCGTACCCTATCCCTAACCCAATGCCTAACCAAAACCCACACCCTAAACCTAACCCTAACCCTAGACTTAATCCGTACCCTAAACCTATCCCGTAACCTAACCCTAACGCTAACCTGTACCCTAACCCTAACACTAACACTAACCCTAATCCTAAACCTATCCCGTACACTAACCCTAACCCTAACCCTAACCCGTACCATAACCCTAACCCTAACCCTAAACCTAAACCTGACACTAACCCTAGCCCTAATCCCGTACCCTAACCCTAACCCAAACTCGCATCCTAAACCTAAATCTAAACCTAACCCTAACCCGTACCATAAACCTAACACTAACCCTAACCCGTACAAAAACCCTAACACGTACACTAACCCTAACCCAATGCCTAACCCTAACCCACACACTAAACCTAACCCTAACCCTAGACCGAAACCGTACCTTCAAACTATACCGTACCCTAACCCTAATGCTAACCTGTACCCTAACCCTAACCCTAACACTAACCCTAATCCTAACCCTATCCCGTACACTAACCCTAACCTGTACCCTAACCCTAACCCGTACCATTACACGTACCTTAACCCTAACCCTAACACGTACCGTCACCCGTAACCTAAACTTAAACCTAACCTGTACGCTAACACGTACCATAACCCTAACACTAATCCTAACCATAACCATAAACCTAACCCATACCCTACCCCTCACCCTAACCCATACCCTAACCCTAACTCGTACCCTAACACTAACCCTTAACCTAACCCCTAACCCTAACGCTACACTGTACCCTAAACCTAACACTAACCCGAACTCGTACCCTAACCCTAACCCTAAGCCTGACCCTAACCCTAACCCGTACCCTAACCCTAATCCGTACCCAAACCCTAACCCTAAACCTAAACCTAACCCTAACCCGTACAGTAACCCTAACCCGTACCCTAAATCTAACCGTAACTCTAAACCTAACCCTAACCCTGACCCTAAACCTAACCCTAACCCGTACCCTAACCGAAACCATACCCTAACCCTAACCCTAAACTTAACCCGTACCCTATCCCTAAATGTAACGCTAACCCGTAACCAAACCCTATCCCTAACACGTACCCTAACCCTATCCCTAACCCTAACTCGCACACTAAACCTAACCCTAACCCTAGACCTAACACGTACACTAACCCTATCCTGTAGCCCAGCCTTAACCTTAACCCGAACCCTAACCCTACCCTAACCCGTACCCTCACCCTACCTGTAGGCTAACACTAAATCTAACCCTAAACCCTATCCCTAACCCTAACCCTAACCCTTACCCTAACCCGTACCCAAACGGTAAACCTAACACGTACCCTAACACTAACCCAAACCCGTACTATAACCCTAAACCTAACCCAAACCCGCACCCTTAACTTAACCCTAACCGTAACCCAAAACATAACCCTTAACCGTAACCTAACCCTAACCCATACCCTAACCCTAACACTAACCTTAAACGTAACCCTAACCTGTAACATAAACCTAAAACTAACCAATACCCTAACCCCAACCCTAATCATAACCCGTACCCTAACACTAACCCTAACCCTAAACCTGACCCTAAACCTAAACCTAACACTTACACTAACCCTAACCCTAACTCTCACCCTAAACCTAACCCTAACCTGTACCATAACCCTAACCCATAACCTAACCTAACCCCAACCCTAAACTTAACCCGTAGGCTAACCCTATACCGTACCCGAAACCTAACCCTAACCCGTAAACTAACCCTAAACCTAACCCTAAGCCTAACCCGTACATTATCTCTAACCCTAACCCTAACACTAACCCTACCCCGTACTCTAAACCTAACCCTAACCCTAACCCTAACCCTAACCCTAACCATAACCCTAACCCGTACCCTAAACCTAACCCTAACCCTAACACTAACCCTAACCAGTACTCTAACCCTAACCCTAACACTAACACTAACCCTACCCCTTACCCTAACACTAACCCTAACCCTAACCCGTACACGTACCCTAACCCTAACCCTAAACCTAACCCTAACACTAACCCTAACCCGTACTCTATCCCTAACCTAACCCTAACCCTAACCCCAACCCTAACCGTATTCTAACCCTAACCTTAACCCTCAACCTAACACTAACTCTAAACCTAACCCTAACACTAACCCTTCCACGTACTCTAACCCTAACACAAACCCTAACCCTAAACCGTACTCTAACCCTAACCCTAAGCCTAACTCTAACCCTAACCCTAACCCTAACCCTAACCCTAACCCTAACCCTAACCGTACTCTAACCGTAACACTAACCCTCAACCTAACCCTAACCGTACTGTAACCCTAACCCGTACCATAACCCGAACCCTAACCCTAAACTTAATTGTAACCCTGACCCGTACTCTAACCCTAAAACTAACCCGTACCCTAACCCCAAACCCTAACCCTAACACGTACCCTAACCCTATCCCTAACGCTAACCCTGACCCTAAACCTAAACCTAACCCGTATACTATCCCTAACCCTAACCCTAACCCTCACCTAAACCTAACCCTAACCCGTAACCTAAACCTAACCCTAACCCTAAACTTAACCCCTATGCTAACCCTATCCCGTACCCTAAACCTAACCCTATCCCGTACCCTAACCCTAACCCTAACCCTAACCCTATCCGTACTCAAAACATAAACTTAACCCTCACTCTAACACTAACACTAACCCATACTCTAACACTAACCCTAACCCTAAACCTAACCCTAAACCATACGCTATCCCTAACCCGTACCCTAACACTAACACTAACCTTGACACTATCCCTGAACCGTACTATAACCCTAAACCTAACCCTATCTCTAACCCAAACCCGTACTATAACCCTAAACCTAACCCTAACCCTAAACCTAAACCTAATCCGTACTCTAACCCTATCCCGTAGCCTAACACTAACACTAACCCTAACCCCTAACCCTAACCCTAAACCTAACCCTTACCTAACACGTACCCAAACAGTAAACCTAACCTGTCCCCTAACACTAACCCAAACCCGTACTCTAAACCTAACCCTAACCCTAACCCTCACCCTAAACCTAAACCTAACCCTAACACTCACCATAACCCTTACCCGTACCCTAACCCTAAACCATACCCTAACCCTAACCCTAAACTTAACCATAACCCTGATCGTACCCTAACCCTAAAGTAACCAGTACCAAACCCCAAACCTAACCCTAACCCGTACCCTAACCCTAACCATAACACTAACTCTTACCCTAACCCGTACCCTAACCCTAACCCTAAACCTAACCCTAACCCTAACCCTAACACTAACCCTAACCCGTACTCTAACCCTAACCCTAACCCTTAACCTAACCCTAACTGTACTCTAACCCGAACCCTAACCCTCACCCTAACACTAACCCGTACTCTAACCCTAACCCGTACCATAATCCTAACCCTAACCCTAACCTTAAGCGTAACCCTACCCGTACCCTAACCCTAAATCTAACCTGTACCCTAACCCCAAACCTAACACTAACCCATATCCTAACCCTATCCCTATCGCTAACCCTGACCCTAAACCTAACCCTATCCCGTACCCTAACCCTAAACCTAACACTAACCCTCACCTAAACCTAACCCTAACCCATACCCTAACCCTAACCCGTAACCTAAACCTAACACTAACCCTAAACTTAACACGTACGCTAACACTATCCCGTACCCTAAACATAACCCTAACCCGTACCCTAACCCAAACCCTAACCCTAACACTAGCGAACTCTAAACCTAACCCTAACCTAACGCTAACACTAACCATAACCCGTACTCTAACCCTAATCCTAACCCTAACACTAACCCGTACTCTAACCCTGACCCTAACCCTAAACCTAACATTGACCCTAACCCATAATCTAACCCTAACCCTAACCCTAACCGTAAACTAACCCTAACCCTAAACCTCACCCTAACCCGAATCTGTACTGTAACCCTAACCCGTACCATAATCCTAAACCTAATGCGTACTCTAACCCTAACCCTAATTCGTACCCTAACCCTAAACCTAACCCTGACCCTAACCCTAACCCTAACACGTACCCTAAACCTAACCTGTACCCTAACCCTAACCCTAACCTAATTCACACCCTAAACTTAAACCTAACCCTAACCCAAACCATAACCCTTAACCGTAACTTAACCGTAACCCATACCCTAACCCTATCCTAACCTTAACCATAATCCCTACCTGTACCCTAAACCTAAAACTAACCCGCACCCTAACCGCAACCCTAACCCATACCCTAACACTAACCCTGACCCTAACCCAGACCCTAAACCTAAGCCTAACCCATACACTAACCTAACCCTAACCTGCACCCTAACACTAACCCTAACCCTAACCCTAAAACTAACCCTAACCTATACTCTCAACCTATCCCTAACCCTAACCCTAACCGTATTCTAACCCTAACCCTAAACTTCACCCTAACCCTAACCCGTACTGTAAACCTACCCTGTACCATAACCATAACCCTAACCAGTACCCTAACCCTAACCCTAATTCGTACCCTAACCCTAACCCTAACCCTGACCCTCACCCTAACCCTAACCCGTACCCTAAATCTAAACCGTACCCTAACCCTAATCCTAACCCAAAACGTACACTAAACCTAACCCTAACCTGTACCCTAACCCTAAACCTAACCCTAAACCTGACCCTAACCCTTAACCTAACCCGTATCCTAAGCCTAACCGATACCCAAACCCTAACCCTAAGCCTAACTCTAACACTAACCCTACCCCGTACTCTAACCCTAACCCTAAACCTAACCCCTACCCGTACCCTAACCCTAACCCTAACCCTAACCCTAACCCTAACCCTAACACTAACCCTATCCTGTACTCTAACCCTAACCCTAAACCTAACCCTAACCGTACTCTAACCCGTACCCTAAACCTCACCCTAACCCTAACAAATACCCTAACACTAACCCTAACCCTGACTCTAACCCTAAACCTAACCCGTACGCTAAACCAAACCCATACCCTAAACCTAACACAAACCTAACCCTAACCCTATCCCGTACCCTAACCTAACCCTAACGCTTGTCCTAACCCATACCCAACCCTATCCCGTACACTAAACCTAACCATAACCCGAACCCAAACCCTAAGAGTAACCCTAACCCATACCCTAGCGCTAACCCTAACCCTAACCCTAAGCCTAACCCACACCCTAAACCTAAACTTAACCGTAACCCTAACCATAACACTTACCCATACCCTAACCCTAAACCATAACCTAACACTGACCCTAACATTAACCGTGACCCTAACCCGTACTGTAAACCTAATAATAACCTGTACCGTAACACCAACCCTAACCCTAATCCTAACCCTGACCATAAACGTAACCCTAACCCGTATCCAAACCCTAAACATAACACGTACCCTAACCCGAACCCTAACCCTAACCCTTGCCATAAACCGTACCCAAAAGGTAAACCTAAACCGTACCCTAACACTAACCCAAACCGGTACTCTAACCCTAACCCTAACTATAACCATAACGCGCACCCTAAACTTAACCCTAACCCAAACCCAAACCATAATCCTTAACCGTAACCTAACCCTAACCCATACCCTAACCCCAAAAGTAACCCGTACCCTAACCCCAACCCTAACCCTAACCCGTACCCTAACACTAACCCTAACCCTAACCCTGACCCTAAAGCTAACCCTAACCCTTACAGTAATCCTTACCCTAACCCTAACCCGCCCCCAAAACCTAACCTTAACCCGAACCCTAACCCTAACCCGTGACCTAAACCTAACCATAACCCTAAACTTAACCCGTACGCTAACCCTATCCCGTACCCGAAACCTAACCCTAACCCGTATCCTAACCCTAAACCTAACCCTAAGCCTAAACCGTACATTAACCCCAAACCTAACCCTAACACTAACCCTACCCCGTAATCTAACCCTAACCCTAACCCTAACCGTACTCTAACCGTAACCCTAACCCTCACCCTAACACTAACCCGTACTGTAACCCTAACCCTAACCCTAACACTAAACCTACCCCGTATCTAACACTAACCCTAATCCTAACATTTACCCTAACCCTAACCCTAACCCTAACACTAACCCTAACCTGTACTCTAACCCTAACCCTAACCCTAACCCTAACTGTATTCTAAACCTAAACCTAACCCTCACACTAACCATAACCCCTATTGTAACCCTAACCCGTACCATAACCCTAACCCTAACCCGTACCCTAACCGTAACCCTAATTCGTACCCTAACCCTAACCGTAACCGTGAACCTAACCCTAACCCTATCCCGTATCCTAAACCTAACCTGTACCCTAACCCTAAACCTAACCCTAACCCGTACCCTAACCGTAAACCTACCCTAAACCTGACCCTAACCCTAACACTAACACGTACCCTAAGCCTAACCCTTACCTAAACCTAACAATAAGCCTAACACTAACACCAAACCTAACCCATACTCTAAACCTAACCCTAACCCGTACCCGTACCAGTACACTAAACCTAACCCTAACCCTAACCCTAACACTAACCCTAACCCGTACTCTAACCCTAACCCTAACACTAACACTAAGCTTACCCCGTACTCTAACGCTAACCCTAACCCTAACCCTAACCCATACTCTAATCCTGACCCTAACTCTAACCCTAACACTAACCCTAACCTGTACTCTTTTTTTTTAATTTTTTTAAATTTCTTTTCATAACCTGTACTCTAACCCTAACCCTAACCCTAACCTAACCCTAACCCGTACTCTAACCCTAACTCGTACACTAACACTAACCCTTACACTAACCCTAAAACTAACACGTACCCTAACCCTAAACGTAACCCTAACCCGTACCCAAAACCTAACCCTAACACGTACCCTAACCCTAACCCTAACCTAACCCGCACACTAAACCTAACCTTAACACTAGACCTAACACGTACACTAAACCTATCCCGTACCGTAACCTTAACCCTAACCAGTACCGTAACCCTAACACTAACCCTAACCCTTACTCTAACCTAACCCTAATCCTAAACCTAACCCTTACCCGTACTCTAACCCTAACACTAACCCTAACCCTAACCCTAACCATAAACCTTACCCGTACCCTATCCCTAACCCATACCCTAACACTAATTCTAACTTTAACTGTAACCCTACCCCGTACCCCAACCTTAAAACTAACCCGTACCCTAAACCTAACCCTAACCCTAACCCTAACCCTAACCATATCCCTAACCCTAACCCTGACCCTAAACCTAACCCTAACCCGTACCATAACCGTAAGCTGCACCTAAACCTAACCCTATCCCGTACCCTAACACTAACCCGTAACATAAACCTAACCATAACCCTAAATTTAAACAGTACACTAACCCTATCCCGTACCCTAAACCTAACCCTAACCTGTACCCTAACCCTAACCCTAACACTATCCGTACACTAATCCTAACCCTAACCCTAAAGCTAACCCTAACCCGTACTCTAACCCTAACCCTAACCCTAAACCTAACCCTAACCCATACTCTAACCCTAACCCGTACCCTAACACTAACCATTACCCTAACCCTAAACCTAACACATACCCTAACCCTAAACGTAACCCTAACCAGTACCCAAACCCTAACCCTAACACATACCCTAACCCTAACCCTAACCCTCACCCGCACACAAAACCTAACCCTAACTCTAGACCTAACACGTACACTAAACCTTTCCCGTACCGGAACCTTAAACCTAACCCGTACCGTAACCCTAACAATAAGCCTAACCCTAAACCTAAACCTAACCTTAACCCATACACTAACCGTAACCCGAACCCTACACTCGAACCCTAACCCTACCTGTAGCCTAAACCTAACTCTAATGCTAACCCCTAACGCTAAACCTAACCCTAACCCTTACCCTAACCAGTACCCAAATGGTAAACCTAACCCGTACCCTAACTCTAACCCAAACCCGTACTCTAACCCTAACCCTAACCCTAACCCGCACACTAAACCTAACCCTAACACTAGACCTAACACGTACACTAAACCTATCCCGTACCGGAATCTTAAATCTAACCCGTACCATAACCCTAACAATAATCCTAACCCTAAACCTAACCCTAAACCTATCCCGTAACCTAAGACTAACCTGTACCCTAACCCTAAACCTAACCCTAACCCGTACCCTACACCTAACACTAACCCGTACCCTAACCCTAAACCTACCCTAAACCTGACCCTAACCGTAACCCTAACACGTACCCTAAGCCTAACCCATAACCTAACCCTAACCCTAACACTAACACTAAACCTACCCCGTACCCTAACCCTAAACCTAACCCTATCCCGTACCCGTACACTAAACCTAAATCTAACCCTAACCCTAACACTAACCCTAACCCGTACTCTAACCCTATTCCTAAACCTAACACTAACCCGTACTCTAACCCTGACCCTAACCCTAACACTAACACTAACCTTAACCCGTACTCTAACCATAAACCTAACCCTAACCGTAACCTAACCCTAACCCTAAACCTCACCCTAACACGAACCCGTACTGTAACCCTAACCCGTACCATAACCCTAACCATAATGCGTACTCTAACCCTAACCCTAATTCGTACCCTAACCCAAACCCTAACCCTGACCCTAACCCTAACCCTAACACGTACCCTAAACCTATCCTGTACCATATCCCTAACCCTAACCTAACTCACACCCTAAACTTAACCCTAACCCTAACCCAAACCATAACCCTTAACCGTAACTTAACCCTAGCCCATACCCTAACCCTAACCCTAACCTTAACCATAATCCCTACCTGTACCCTAAACGTAAAACTAACCCACAACCTAACCACAACCCTAACACGTACCCTAACACTATACCTAACCCTAACCCTGACCCTACACCTAAGCCTAACCCTTACACTAACCCTAACCCTAACCCTAAAACTAACCCTAACCTGTACTCTAACCTTAACCCTAACCCTAACCCTAACCCTAACCCTGACCGTATTCTAACCCTAACCCTAAACCTCACCCTAAACCTAACCTGTATTGTAAACCTACCCCGTACCATAAACATAACCCTAACCAGTACCCTACCCTAACCCTAATTCGTACCCTAAACCTAACCCTAACCCTGACCCTAACCCTAAACCTAACCTGTACCCTAAACCTAACCCGTACCCTAACCCTAACCCTAACCCAAACCCGTACACTAAACCTAACCCTAACCCGTACCCTAACCCTAAACCTAACCCTAAACCTGACCCTAACCCTAAACCTAACCCGTACCCTAAGCCTAACCGATACCCAAACCCTAACCCTAATCCTAAGCCTAACACTAACTCTACCCCGTACTCTAACCCTAACCCTAACCCTAACCTTAACCCTAACCCCTACCCGTACCCTAAACCTAACCCTAAACCTAACCCTAACACTAACCCTATCCCTTACTCTAACCCTAACCCTAACCCTAACCTTATCCGTACTCTAACCCGTACCCTAAACCTCACCCTAACCCTAAAACATACCCTAACACTAACCCTAACCCTGATCCTAAACCTAAACCTAACCCGTACGCTAAACCTAAACCATAACCTAAACCTAACCCTAAGCCTAACCCGTACATTAACCCTAACCCTAACCCTAACACTAACCCTACCCCGTAATCTAACCCTAACTGTAACTCTAACCCTAATCCTAACCCGTACCCTCAACCTAACCCTAAACCTTTCCCTAACCCAAACACTAACCCTAACACTTACTCTAACCCTAACCCTAACGCTCACCCTAAACCTAACCCGTACTGTAATCCTAACCCGTAACATAAACCTAACTCTAACCCGTACCCTAACCCTAAACCTAACTCATAGCCTAACACTGACCCTGTCCCTAACCGTAACCCATACCCTAAACCTAACGCATACATGAACCATGAACCTAACCCTAAGCCGTACCCTAAACCTAAACCTAACCCTAACTCATACCCTAACCCTAACCCTAAACCTAATCCTAACTCTAACCCTTACCTTAACCTAACCCTAACCCTTTACCTAAACCGTACCCAACCCTATCTCGTACCCTAACCCTAACCCTAACCCATACCCAAACCCTAACAGTAACCCAAACCCATTCCCTAGCGCTAACCCTAACCCTAAACCTAATCCTAACCCGCACCCTTAACCTAAACCTTACACTAAACTTAACCATAACCCTTACCCGTACCCTAACCCTAACCCATACCTAACACTAACCCTAACCTTAAGCATAACCCTAACCTGTACCCTATCCCTTAAACTAACCCGTACCCTAACCTCAACCCTAACCCTAACCCGCACCTAAACCTAACCCTAACCCGTACCCTAACCCTAACCTGTAACCTAAACCTAATCCTAAACCTAAACTTAACCTGAACCGTAACCTATCCCGTACCCTAAACCTAACCCTAACCCGTACACTACTCCTAACCCTAACCCTAACACTATCCGTACACTAACACTAACCCTAACCCTAACACTAACCCTAACCCGTACTCTAACACTAAACCTAACCCTAAACCTAACCCTAACCCGTACTCTAACCCTAACCCGTACCCTAACACTAACACTTACCCTAAACCTAAACCTAACCCGTACCCTAACCCTAAATGTAACCCTAACCGGTACCCAAACCCTAACCCTAACACCTACCCTAACACTAACAAAACCCTAAACCTAACCCACACACTAATCCTAACCCTTACCCTAGACCTAACACGTACACTAACCCTATCCCGTACTCTAACACTAACCCTAACCCTAACCATAATCCGTACCCTAACCCTAAACCTAAACCTAACCCTAACACTAACCCTAACCCGTACTCTAAACCTAACCCTAACCCTAACACTAACCCGACCCCGTTCTCTAACCCTAACCCTAACCCGTACCCGTACCCTAACCCTAACACTAACCCTAACCCTAACACTAAACCTAACCCGTACTCTAACCCTAACCCTTACCCTAACCGTACTCTAACCCTAACCCTAACACTCACACTAACCCTAACCCGTACTGTAACCCTAACCATACCAAAACCCTAACCCTAACCCGTACCCTAACCCTAACCCTAATTTGTACCCTAACCCTAACCCTGACCCTAACACTAACCCTAACCCGTACCCTAAACCTAACCCCTACCCTAACCCTAAACCTAACCCTAACCCGTACCCTAAACCTAACCGTAACCCGTACCCTAAACCTAACCCTAATCCTGACCCTGAACCTAACCCTAAACCGTACCCTAAGCCTAACCCATACCCTAACGCTAACCCTAATCTGAACCCTAACCCTTAAGTGTACCCTAATCCTAACCATAACTCGTACCCTAACCTTAACACTGACCCTAACCCTAACCCGTACCCTAACCCTAAACTGTACCATAAACCTAACCCTAACCCTAATCTTATCCGTACTCTAACCCTAACCCTAACCCTACCCTGTACTCTAACCCTAATCCTAACTCTAACCCTAAAGCGTACCCTAACCCTAAACCTAACCGTAACACTAACCCTACCCCGTACTCTAAACCTAACCCTAACCCTAACCGTAACCCCAAACCGTACTCTAAACCTAACCCTAACCCTAACTCGTTGCCCAACACTAACCCTAACCCTGACCCTAACCCTAACCGTAACCCGTACCCTAAACCTAATCCATACCCTAACCCTAACCCTAATCTTAACCCTAACCCTATCCCGTATCCTAAACCTAACCCTAACCCTTGTCCTAACCCATACCCAACCCTATCCTGTACCCTAACCCTAACCCTAACCCGTACCCAAACCCTATGAGTAAACCTAACCCATACCCTAACGCTAACCCTAACCCTAAACCTAAGCCTAACCCGCACCCTAAACCTAAACCTAACCGTAACCCTAACCATAACCCTTACCCGTACCCTAACCCTAACCCATAAATTAACACTAACCCAAACCTTAACAGTAACCCTAACCGGTACCCTAACCCTAAAACTAACCCGTACCGTAACCCCAACCCTAACCCTAACCCGTACCATAACCCTATCCTTAATCCTAACACTGACCCAAAACCTAACACTAACCTGTACCCTAACCCTAAACCGCACCTAACCCTAACCCTAACCCTAACCCATACCCAAACCTAATTCGTAACCTAACCCTAACCCTAACCCATACCCAAACCCTAAGATTAACCCTAACCCATGCCCAAGCCCTAACCTAACCCTAACACTAACCGTAACACTAACCCGCTCCCTAAACCTCAACCTAACCCTAACCCTAAACATAAAACTTACCCGTACCCTAACCCTAACCCATACACTAGCCCTAACCCTAAACTTAACCATAACCCTGACCCGTAACCTAACCCAAAAATTAACCCGTACCCTAACACCAACCCTAACCCTAACCCTAACCCTAACCCGTACCCTAACCCTAACACTAACCCGCACATAAACCTAACCCTTAAGAGTAACAAAGACCTAACCCTAACCCTAAAATTAACCCGTACGCTAACCCTATCCCGAACACTAACCTAACTCTAACTGGTAACCTAACCGTAAACCTAACCCTAAGCCTAACCCGTACATTAACCCTAACCCTAACCCTAACACTAACCCTACCCTGTACTCTAACCCTAACCCTAAATCTAACCCTAACTCGTACCCTAGCCCTAACCCGAACCCTGACCCTAACCCTAACCCTAACCCATAGCTAAACCTAACCCAAACCCTAATCCTAACCCTAAACCTAACCCTAACCCTATCCCGTACCCTATACCTAACCCGAACCCTTGACCTAACGCGTACCCAACCCTATCCCGTACACTAACCCTAACCCTAACCCGTACCCAAACCCTAAGAGTAACCCTAACCCATACCCTAGCGCTAAACGTAACCCTAACCTTAAGCCTTACCCGCACCTTAATCCTAAACCTAAACCTAACCCTAACCATATCCCTTACCCGTACCCTAACCCTAACCCATTCCCTAACCCTAATCAGCACCTAAACCGTACCCTAACCCGTACCCTAACCCTAACACGTAACCTAAAACTAACCTAACCCTAAACATATCTCGTACACTAACCCTATTCCGTACGCTAAACCTAACCCTATCCTGTACCCTAAACCTAACCCTAACCCTAATCCTATCCATACACTAACCCTAACCCTAACCCTAACACTTACCCTATCCCATATTCTAACCCTAACCCTAACCCAAAATTAACACTAACCCTAATTTGTACTCTAACGCTAACCCTAACCCTAAACGTAAACCTAACCCGTAATCTAACCTTAACCCGTACCCTAACACTAAACCTAACCCTAACCCTAACCCTAACCCTAACCCTAACCCGTAGACTAAACCTAACCTGAACCCTAACCCTAACCCTAACCCTAAACGTACCCTAACCCTAACCCTAACACTAACCCGTACCCTAACACTAACCCTTACTCTAATCCTAATCCTAACCCATACCCTAATCCTAAACGTAACCCTAACCCGTACCCAAACCCTAACTCTAACACGTACCATAACCCTAACCCTAACCCTAACCCGCACACTAAACCTAACCCTAACCATAGACATAACACGTACACAAACCCTTCCTGTACCGTAACCTTAATCCTAACCCGTACCGTAACCCTAACACTAACCCTAACCCTAACCCTAACCCTAAACTGTACACTAACCCTAAACCTAACCATAAACTTACCCTAACGCTAACCCTAACCCTAACCATAACACTAACCCTAACCCGTACTCTAACCTAACCCTAACCCTAAACCTAACCCTAACCCGTACTCTAACCCTAACCTTAACCCTAACACTAACCATAACCCTAACACTAAACCTAACACGTACTCTAACCCTAACCCTAGCCCGTACCCTAACACTAACCCTAACCCTAACCCTGACCCTAAACCTAACCCTAACCCTTACACTAACCCTAAACCTAACCCAACCCGCACCCTAAACCTAACCCTAACTGGTAACCTAATCCTAAACCGTAACCTAAACCGAACCCTAACCCTAAACTTAACCCGTTCGCTAACCCTATCCCGTATTCTAAACCTAACCCTAACCCGTATCCTAACCCTAACCTAACCCTAAGCCTAACCCGTACATTAACCCTTACCCTAACCCTAACACTAACCCTACCCCGTACTCTAACCCTAACCCTAACCCTAACCCGTACCCTTAACCTATCCCTAACCCTAACTCGTACCCTAACCCTAACCCTAAACCTGACCCTAACCCTAACCCGAACGCGTACCCATAAACCTAACCCTAACCCTAACCCGTTCCCTAAACCTAACCCTAACCCTTGACCAAACACTGACCCAAACTTATCCCATACCCTAAACCTAACCCTAAACCGTACCCAAACCCTAACAGTAACCCTAACCCCTACCTTAGCGCTAACCCTAACCCTAACCCTAAGACTAACCCGCACCCTAAACCTAAATCTAACCCTAACACTAACCATAATGCTTACCCGTACCCTAACCCTAACCCATACCCTAACACTAACCCTAACCTTAACCGTAACCCTAACCTGTACCCGAACCCTAAAACTAACCCGTACCCTACCCCAAACCTAACCCTAACCTGTACCATAACCCTATCCCTAACCCTAACCCTGACCCTAACCCTAACCCTAACCCATACCCTAACACTAACCCGCACCTAAACATAACCCTAACCCGTACCCTAACTCTAACCCATAACCTAAACCTAACCCTAACCCTAAACTTAACCCGTACACTAACCCTATCCTGTACCCTAAACCTAAACCTAACCCGTACCCTAACCCTAACCCTAACCCTATCCGCACTCTAACCCTAACCCTAACCCTAACCCTAACACTAACCCTAACCCATACACTAACCCTAACCCTAACCCTAAACCTAAACTTAACCCGTACTCTAACCCTAACCCGTACACTAACACTAACCCTTACCCTAACCCTAAACTTAACCCATACCCTAACCCTAAACGTAAACCTAACCTGTACCCAAAAACTAACCCTAACACGTACCCTAACCCTAACCCTAACCCACACACTAAACCTAACCCTAACCCTAGACCTAACACGTACACTAAACCTATCCCGTACCCTAACCTTAACCCTAACCCGTACCGTAACCCTAACACTAACCCTAACCCTAACCCTAACCCGTACACTAACCCAAACCCTAACCCTAAACGTACCCTAACCCTAACCCTAACACTAACCCTAACCCATAATCTAACCTAACCCTAATCCTAAACCTAACCCTTACCCGTACTCTAACCCTAACACTAACCCTAACCCTAACCCTAACCATAAACCTTACCCGTACCCTATCATAATCCATACCCTAACACTAAACCTAACTTTAACCGTAACCCTACCCGTACCCTAACCTTAAAACTAACCCGTACCTTAACCCCAACCGTAACCCGTACCATAACCCTATCCCTAACCCTAACCCTGACCCTAACCCTGACCCTAAACCTAACCCTAACCCGAACCATAACCCTAACCCGCACCTAAACCTAACCCTATCCCATACCCTAACACTAACCCATAACCTAAACCTAACCCTAACCCTAAATTTAACCCGTAAACTAACCCTATCCCGTACCCTAAACCTAACCCTAACCCGTACCCAAACCCTAACCCTAACCCTAACCCTATCCGTACACTAACCCTCACCCTAACCCTAACACTAACCCTAACCCGTACACTAAGCCTAACCCGAAACCTAACTCGTACCCTAACCCTACCCGTAGCCTAACCCTAACTCCAACGCTAACCCCTAACCCTAAAACTAACCCTAACCCTAACCCGTACCCAAAGGGTAAACCTAATCCGTACCCTAACTCTAACCCAAACCCGTACTCTAACCCTAACCCTAACCCTAACCCGCACACTAAACCTAACCCTAACACTAGACCTAACACGTACACTAAACCTATCCCGTACCAGAACCTTAAACCTAATCCGTACCATAACCCTAACAATAAGCCTAACCCTAACCCTAAACCTAACCCTAACCCGTACCCTAAACCTAACACTAACCCATACCCTAACCCTAAACCTACCCTAAACCTGACCCTAACCCTAACCCTAACACGTACCTTAAGCCTAACCCATAACCTAACCCTAACCCTAACCCTAACACTAACACTAAACCTACCCCATACCCTAACCCTAACCCTAACCCATACCCGTACTCTAAACCTAACCCTAACTTTAAACCTAACACTAACCCTAACCCGTACTCTAACCCTAATCCTAACCCTAACACTAACCCGTACTCTAACCCTGAACCTAACCCTAACCCTAACATTGACCCTAACCTGTACTCTAACCCTAACCCTAACCCTAACCGTAACCTAACACTAACCCTAAACCTCACCCTAACCCGAACCCGTACTGTAACCCTAACCCATACCATAACCCTAACCCTAATGCGTACTCTAACCCTAAACAAATTCGTACCTTAACCCTAACCCTAACCCTGACCCTAACCCTAACCCTAACAAGTACCCTAAACCTAACCTGTACCTTAACCCTAACCCTAACCTAACTCACACCCTAAACTTAACCCTAACCAAACCCAAACCATAACCCTTAACCGTAACTTAACCGTAACCCATACCCTAACCCTAACCCTAACCTTAACCATAATCCCTACCTGTACCCTAAACGTAAAACTAACCTGCACCCTAACCGCAACCCTAACCCGTACACTAACACTAACCCTAACCCTAACCCTGACCCTAAACCTAAGCCTAACCCTAACACAAACCCTAACCCTAAACCTAAAACTAACCCTAACCTGTATTCTAACCCTAACCCTAACCCTAACCCTAACCCTAACCCTAACCGTATACTAACCCTAACCCTAAACCTCACCCTAACCCTAACCCATTCTGTAAACCTACCCTGTACCATAACCATAACCCTAACCAGTACCCTAACCCTAACCCTAATTCGTACCCTAACCCTAACCCTAACCCTGACCCTAAACCTAACCCTAAACCGTACCCTAAACCTAAACCGTACACTAACCCTAACCCTAACCGAAAACGTACACTAAACCTAACCCTAACCCGTACCCTAACCATAAACCTAACCCTAAACCTGACCCTAACCCTTAACCAAACCCGTATCCTAAGCCTAACCGATACCCAAACCCTAACCCTAACCCAAACACTAACCCTACCCCGTACTCTAACCCTACCCTAACCCTAACCCTAACCCTTGCCATAAACCGTACCCAAACGGTAAACCTAAACCGTACCCTAACACTAACCCAAACCAGTACTCTAACCCTAACCCTAACCATAAACATAACCCGCACACTAAACTTAACCCTAACCCTAACCGAAACCATAATACTTAACCGTAACCTAACCCTAACCCATACCGTAACCCTAACCCTAACATTAACCATAACCCTAACCCATACCCTAACACCAAAAGTAACCCGTACCCTAAACCCAACCCTAACCCTAACCCGTACCCTAACACTAACCCTAACCCTAACCCTGACCCTAAACCTAACTCTAACTCTTACACTAATCGTTACCCTAACCCTAACCCGCACGCAAAACCTAACCCTAACCCGAACCCTAACCCTAACCCGTGACCTAAACCTAACCATAACCCTAAACTTAACCCGTACACTAACCCTATCCCGTATCCGAAACCTAACCATAACCCGTATCCTAACCCTTAACCTAACCTTAAGCCTAAACCGTACATTAACCCCAAACCTAACCCTAACACTAACCCTACCCCGTAATCTAACCCTAACCCTAACCCTAACACTAACCCTACCCCGTATCTAACACTAACCCTAACCCTAACCTTTACCCTAACACTAACCCTAACCCTAACCCTAACACTAACCCTAACCCGTACTCTAACCCTAACCCTAACCCTAACCCTAACCGTATTCTAAACCTAACCCTAACCCTCACCCTAACCGTAACCCGTACTGTAACCCTAACCCGTACCATAACCCTAACCCTAACCCGTACCCTAACCCTAACCCTAATTCGTACCCAAACCCTAATCGTAACCCTGACCCTAACCCTAAACCTATCCTGTATCCTAAACATAACCTGTAACCTAACCCTAAACCTAACCCTAACCCATACCCTAAACCTAACCCTAACCCGTACACTAACCCTAAACCTACCCTAAACCTGACCCTAACCCTAACACTAACACGTACCCTAAGCCTAACCCATAACCTAAACCTAACAGTAACCCTAACACTAACACCAAACCTAACCCATACTCTAACCCTAACCCTAACCCTAACCCATACCCGTACACTAAACCTAACCCTAACCCTAACCCTAACACTAACCCTAACCCGTACTCTAACCCTAACCCTAACCCTAAACCTAACACTAAACTTACCCCGTAATCTAACCCTAACCCTAACCCTAACCCTAACCC
The DNA here is from genome assembly GCA_032313775.1 of Urocyon cinereoargenteus. Taxonomy (NCBI): domain Eukaryota; kingdom Metazoa; phylum Chordata; class Mammalia; order Carnivora; family Canidae; genus Urocyon; species Urocyon cinereoargenteus. Next base: position 1,079,022 of record JAVLSZ010000094.1, on the reverse strand, counting down.
TAACCCGTACTCTAACCCTGACCCTAAACATAACCCTAACCCGTACCATAACCCTAACCCGCACCTAAAACTAACCCTATCCCGTACCCTAACACTAACCCGTAACCTAAACCTAACCCTAACCCTAAATTTAACCCGTACACTAACCCTTTCCCGTACCCTAAACCTAACCCTAACCCGTACCCTAACCCTAACCCTAACCCTAACCTTATCCGTACACTAACCCTAACCCTAACCCTAATGCTAACCCTTCCCTGTACTCTAACCCTAACCCTAACCCTAAATCTAACCCTAACCCATACTCTAACCCTAACCCGTACCCTAACACTAACCCTTACCCTAACACTAAACCTAACACGTACCCTAACCCTAAACGTAACCCTAACCAGTAACCAAACACTAACCCTAACACGTACCCTAACCCTAACCTTAACCCTCACCCACACACAAAACCTAACCCTAACTCTAGACCTAACACGTACACTAAACCTATCCCGTACCGGAACCTTAAACCTAACCCGTCCCGTAACCCTAACAATAAGCCTAACCCTAAACCTAAACCTAACCCTAACCCGTGCACTAACCGTAACCCGAACCCTAACTCGTACCCTATACCTGCCCGTAGCCTAACCCTAACTCTAACGCTAACCCCTAACCCTAAACCTAAACCTAACCCATACCCTAACCCGTACCCAAACGGTAAACCTAACCCGTACCCTAACTCTAAACCTAACCCGTACCCTAACCCTAACCCTAACCCAAACCCGTACACTAAACCTAACCCTAACCTGTACCCTAACCCTAAACCTAACCCTAAACCTGACCCTAACCCTAAACCTAACCCGTACCCTAAGCCTAACCGATACCCAAACCCTAACACTAACCCTAACCCTAACCCTAACCCTACCCCGTACTCTAACCCTAACCCTAACCCTAACCCTAACCTCTACCCGTACCCTAACCCTAACCCTAACCCTAACCCTAACACTAACCCTATCCTGTACTCTAACCCTAACCCTAACCCTAACCCTAACCGTACTCTAACCCGTACCCTAAACCTCACCTTAACCCTAACACATACCCTAACACTAACCCTAACCCTGACCCTAACCCTAAACGTAACCCGTACGCTAAACCTAACCCATACCCTAAACCTAACCCTAAGACTAACCCGTACATTAACCCTAACCCTAACCCTAACACTAACCCTACCCTGTAATCTAACCCTAACCCTAACCCTAACCCTAACCCGTACCCTAAACCTAACCCTAAAACTTTCCCTAACCCAAACACTAACCCTAACCCTTACTCTAATCATAACCCTAACGCTCACCCTAAACCTAACCCGTACTGTAATCCTAACCCATAACATAAACCTAACTCTAACCCATACCCTAACCCTAAACCTAACTCATAGCCTAACATTAACCCTGTCCCTAACCCTAACCCGTACCCTAAACCTAACGCATACATGAACCATAAACCTAACCCTAAGCCGTACCCTAAACCTAAACCTAACCCTAACTCATACCCTAACCCTAACCCTAAACCTAACCCTAACTCTAACCCTTACCTTAACCTAACCCTAACCCTTTACCTAAACCGTACCCAACCCTATCTCGTACCCTAACCCTAACCCTAACACGTACCCAAACCGTAACAGTAACCCTAACCCATTCTCTAGCACTAACCCTAACCCTAAACCTAATCCTAACCCGCACCCTTAACCTAAACTTTACCCTAACCCTAACCATAAGCCTTACCCGTACCCTAACCCTAACCCATAACTAACACTAACCCTAACCTTAAGCATAACCCTAACCTGTACCCTATCCCTTAAACTAACCCGTACCCTAACTTCAACCCTAACCCTAACCCGCACCTAAACCTAACCCTAACCCGTACCCTAACCCTAACCTGTAACCTAAACCTAATCCTAAACCTAAACTTAACCTGAACCGTAACCTATCCCGTACCCTAAACCTAACCCTAACCCGTACACTACTCCTAACCCTAACCCTAACACTATCCGTACACTAACACTGACCCTAACCCTAACACTAACCCTAACCCGTACTCTAACACTAAACCTAACCCTAAACCTAACCCTAACCCGTACTCTAACCCTAACCCGTACCCTAACACTAACACTTACCCTAAACCTAAACCTAACCCGTACCCTAACCCTAAATGTAACCCTAACCGGTACCCAAACCCTAACCCTAACACCTACCCTAACACTAACAAAACCCTAAACCTAACCCACACACTAATCCTAACCCTTACCCTAGACCTAACACGTACACTAACCCTATCCCGTACTCTAACACTAACCCTAACCCTAACCATAATCCGTACCCTAACCCTAAACCTAAACCTAACCCTAACACTAACCCTAACCCGTACTCTAAACCTAACCCTAACCCTAACACTAACCCGACCCCATTCTCTAACCCTAACCCTAACCCGTACCCGTACCCTAACCCTAACACTAACCCTAACCCTAACACTAAACCTAACCCGTACTCTAACCCTAACCCTTACCCTAACCGTACTCTAACCCTAACCCTAACACTCACACTAACCCTAACCCGTACTGTAACCCTAACCATACCAAAACCCTAACCCTAACCCGTACCCTAACCCTAACCCTAATTTGTACCCTAACCCTAACCCTAACACTGACCATAACACTAACCCTAACCCGTACCCTAAACCTAACCCATACCCTAACCCTAAACCTAACCCGTACCCTAAACCTAACCGTAACCCGTACCCTACACCTAACCCTAACCCTGACCCTGAACCTAACCCTAACCCGTACCCTAAGCCTAACCCATACCCTAACCCTAACCCTAATCCGAACCCTAAACCTTAAGCGTACCCTAATCCTAACCCTAACTTGTACCCTAACCCTAACACTGACCCTAACCCTAACCCGTATCCTAACCCTAAACTGTACCATAAACCTAACCCTAACCCTAATCTTATCCGTACTCTAACCCTAACCCTAACCCTACCCTGTACTCTAACCCTAACCCTAACTCTAACCCTAAAGCGTACCCTAACCCTAAACCTAACCCTAACACTAACCCTACCCCGTACTCTAAACCTAACCCTAACTCTAACCGTAACCCTAACCCGTACCCTAAACCTAACCCTAACCCTAACTCGTAGCCCAACACTAACCCTAACCCTGACCCTAACCCTAAACGTAACCCGTACCCTAAACCTAACCCATACCCTAACCCTAACCCTAATCTTAACCCCAACCCTATCCCGTATCCTAAACCTAACCCTAACCCTTGTCCTAACCCATACCCAACCCTATCCCATACCCTATCCCTAACCCTAACCCGTACCCAAATCTTAAGAGTAAACCACACCCATACCCTAACGCTAACCTTAACCCTAAACCTAAGCCTAACCCGCACCCTAAACCTAAACCTAACCGTAACTCTAACCATAACCCTTACCCGTACCCTAACCCTAACCCATAAATTAACACTAACCCAAACCTTAACCGTAACCCTAACCGGTACCCTCTCCCTAAAACTAACCCGTACCGTAACACCAATCCTAACCCTAACCCGTACCATAACCCTATCCTTAATCCTAACACTGACCCTAAACCTAACACTAACCTGTACCCTAAACCTAAACCGCACCTAACCCTAACCCTAACCCTAACCCGTACCCAAATCTAATTCGTAACCTAACCCTAACCCTAAACCGTACCCAAACCCTAAGAGTAACCCTAACACATGCCCTAGCGCTAACCGAACCCTAACACTAACCGTAACACTAAACCGCACCCTAAACCTCAACCTAACCCTAAACCTAACCATAACCCTTATCCGTACCCTAACCCTAACCCATACAGTAGCCCTAACCCTAAACTTAACCGTAACCCTGACCCGTAACCTAACCCTAAAATTAACCCGTACCCTAACCCCAACCCTATCCCTAACCCTTACCCGTACCCTAACCCTATCACTAACCCGCACCTAAACCTAACCCTTAAGAGTAACCTAAACCTAACCCTAACCCTAAAATTGACCCATACGCTAACCCTATCCCGAACACTAAACCTAACTCTAACCGGTAACCTAACCCTAAACCTAACCCTAAGCCTAACCCGTACATTAACCCTAACCCTAACCCTAACAATAATCCTACCCTGTACTCTAACCCTAACCCTAAATCTAACCCTAACTCGTACCCTAACCCTAACCCTAACGCTAACCCTAACACTAAACCTAACCCATACTCTAACCCTAACCCTAACCCTAACCCTAACCCTAACCCTAACCGTACTCTAACCCTAACCCTAACCCTCACCCTAACCCTAACCCGTAGTGTAACACTAACCCGTACCATAACCCTAAACCTAACCCTAACCTTAAGCATAACCCTGACCCATACCCTAACCCTAAATCTAACCCGGACCCAAACCCCAACCCTAACCCTAACCCTTACCCTAACCCTATCTCTAACGCTAACCCTGACCCTAAACCTAACCCTAAACTCTACCCTAACCCTAACCCTAAACATAACCCTCACCTAAACATAACCCTAACCTGTACCCTAACCCTATCCTGTACCCAAAACCTAACCCTAACCCGTAACCTAACCCTAACCCTAACCCTATCCGTACTCTAACTCTAACCCGTACCCTAACACTAACCCTAACCCTAACACTATCCCTTACCCATACTCTAAACCTAAACCTAAACCTAACTCAAAACCTAACACGTACTATAACCCTAAACCTAACCCTAACCTTAAAACTAACCCTAAGCTGTACTCTAACCCTATCCCGTAGCCTAACACTAACTCTAACCCTAACCCCTAACCCTAACCCTAACTCTTACCCTAACCCGTACCCAAACTGTAAACCTAACCCGTATCCTAACACTAACCCAAAACCGTACTCTAACCCTAACCCTAACCCTAACTCGTACCCTAAAACTAATGCTTACCCTAACCCTAACCCGTACCCTAAACCTAACCCGTACCAACCATAACCCTAACCCTATCCCTAACCCCTACCCTAAACCTAAACCTCACCCTAACTCGTACCCTAACCCTAGCCCCAACACTGAACCTAACCCTAACCCTAACCCATACCTAACCCTAACCCATACCCTAATCCTAACCCTAAACCTAACCCTAACCCTATCCCGTACCCTATACCTAATCCAAACCCTTGACATATCCCATACCCAACCCTATCCCGTACACTAACCCTAACCCTAACCCATACCCAAACCCTAAGAGTAACCCTAACCCATACCCTAGCGCTAAACGTAACCCTAACCCTAAGCCTAACCCGAAGCCTAAACCTAAACCTAACCCTAACCCTAACCATAACCCTTACCCGTACCCTAACCCTAACCCATACCCTAACCCTAACCAACACCTAAACTGTACCCTAACCCGTACCCTATCCCTAACCCATAACCTAAACCTAAAAGTAACCCTAAACTTATCCCGTACACTAACCCTATACCGTACGCTAAACCTAACCCTATCCTGTACCCTAACCTAACCCTAACCCTAATCCTATCCGTACACTAACCCTAACCCTAACACTAACACTAACCCTATCCCATATTCTAACCCTAACCCTAACTCTAAACCTAACACTAACCCTAACTTGTACTCTAACGCTAACCCTAACCCTAAACGTAACCCTAACCCGTAATCTAACCCTAACACGTACCCTAACACTAAACCTAACCCTAACCCTAACCCTACCCTAACCCTAACCCTAACACTAACCCTATCCCATATTCTAACCCTAACCCTAACTCTAAACCTAACACTAAACCTAACTTGTACTCTAACGCTAACCCTAAACCTAAACGTAACCCTAAACCTTAATCTAACCCTAACATGTACCCTAACACTAAACCTAACCCGAACCCTAACCCTAACCCTAACCCTAACCCTAAACCGTAGACTAAACCTAACCCGAACCCTAACCCTAACCCTAAAAGTACCCTAACCCTAACCCTAACACTAACCCGTACCCTAACACTAACCCTTACGCTAACCCTAATCCTAACCCATACCCTAACCCTAAACATAACCCTAACCCGTACCCAAACCCTAACCCTAACACGTAACATAACCCTAAACCTAACCCTAACCCGCACACTAAACCTAACCCTAACCCTAGACCTAACATGTACACTAACCCTTCCTGTACCGTAACCTTAACCTTAACCCGTACCGTAACCCTAACACTAACCCTAACCCTAACCCTAACCCGTACACTAACCCTAAACATAACCATAAACTTACCCTAACGCTAACCCTAACCCTAACCATAACACTAACCCTAACCCGTACTCTAACCTAACCCTAACCCTAAACCTAACCCTAACCCGTACTCTAAACCTAACCTTAACCCTAACACTAACCATAACCCTAACACTAAACCTAACACGTACTCTAACCCTAAACCTAACCCGTACCCTAACACTAACCCTACCCCTAACCCTGACCGTAAACCTAACCCTAACACTTACTCTAACCCTAACCCTAACCCAACCCGCACCCTAAACATAACCCTAACCCGTAACCTAACCCTAAACCGTAACCTAAACCGAACCCTAACCCTAAACTTAACCCGTTCGCTAACCCTATCCCGTACCTTAAACCTAACCCTAACCCGTATCCTAACCCTAACCTAACCCTAAGCCTAACCCGTACATTAACCCTTACCCTAACCCTAACACTAACCCTACCCCGTACTCTAACCCTAAGCCTAACCCGTACCCTAACCCGTACCCTTAACCTATCCCTAACCCTAACTCGTACCCTGACCCTAACACTAAACCTGACCCTAACCCGAACTCGAACCCGTACCCCAATCCTAACCCTAACCCTAACCCGTTCCCTAAACCTAACCCTAACCTTTGACCAAACACGTACCCAACCTTATCCCGTACCCTAAACCTAACCCTAAACCGTACCCAAACCCTAACAGTAACCCTAACCCCTACCCTAGCGCTAACCCTAACCCTACCCCTAAGACTAACCCGCACCCTAAACCTAAATCTAACCCTAACCCTAACCATAATGCTTACCCGTACCCTAACCCTAACCCATACCCTAACACTAACCCTAACCTTCACCGTAACCCTAACCTGTACCCTAACCCTAAAACTAACTCCTACCCTACCCCAACCCTAACCCTAACCCGTACCATAACCCTATCCCTAACCCTAACCCTGACCCGAAACCTAACCCTAACCCGTACCCTAACCCTAACCAGCACCTAAATATAACCCTAAACCGTACCCTAACTCTAACCCATAACCTAACCCTAACCCTAACCCTAAACTTAACCCATACACTAACCCTATCCTGTACCCTAAACCTAACCCTAACCCGTTCCCTAACCCTAACACTAACCCTATCCCTAACCCTAACCCTAACCGTACACTAACCCTAACTCTAACCCTAACACAACCCTATCCCCTACTCTATCCCTAACCCTAACCTTAACCCTAACCGTATTCTAACCCTAACCCTAACCCTCACCCTAACCCTAACCTGTACTGTAACCCTAACCCATACCATAACCCTAAACCTAACCCGTACCCTAACCCTAAACCTAATTCGTACCCTAACCCTAACCCTAACACTGACCCTAAACCTAACCCTAACCCGTATCTTAAACATAACCCATACCCTAACCCTAAACCTAACCCTAACCCGTACCCCGAAACCTAACCCTAAACCGTACACTAACTCTAACCCTAACCCTAACCCTGACCCTAACCCTAACCCTAACGCGTACCCTAGCCTAACCCATACCCTAACCTTAACCCTAATCCTAACCCTAACCCATAACCTAAACCTAACCCTAACCCTTGACCTAACCCGTAACCTAACCCTAACCCTAACCAGGACCCAAACCCTTATAGTAAACCTAATCCATACCCTAGCACTAACACTTACCCTAACCCTAACTCTAACACTGACCCGTACTCTAACCCTAAAATTAACCCGTACCCTAACCCCAATTCTAAACCTAACCCTAACCCATACCCTAACCCTAACCCTGACCCTAACCCTAACCGTAACACTAACCCTACCCCGTACTCTAACCATAACACAAACCCTAACCCTAACCCGGACCCTAACCGTAACCCTAACCCTAACACTAACACTAACCCTAACCCGTACTCTAACCCTAACCCTAACCCTAACCCTAACCCTAACCGTACTCTAACCCTAACAATAACCCTCACATTAACCCTAACCGTACTGTAACCCTTACCCGTACAATAACCCTAACCCTAACCCTAAACTTAACCGTAACCCTGACCCGTACCCTAACCCTAAAACTAACCCGTACCCTATCACCAACCCTAACCCTAACCCGTACCCTAACCCTAACCGTAAACTAACCCTAACCCTCACCTAAACCTAACCCTAACACGTACCCTAACCCTAACCCGTAACCTAAACCTAACCCTAACCCTAATCTTAACCCGTACGCTAACCCTATCCAGTACCCTAAACCTAATCCTAACCCGTACCCTAACCCTAACCCTAAGCGTAATCTAACCCTAACCCTAACCCTCTCCCTAACCCTAACCGTACTGAAACCCTAACCCGTACATTAACCCCAACGCTAACCCTAACCCGTACCCTAACTCTAACCCGTACCCTAACCCACTCCTAAAACTAACCCTAACCCGCAACCTAACCCTAAACCTAACCGAAGCCTAACCCGTACATTAACCCTAACCCTAACACTAACACTAACCCTACCATGTACTCTAACCCTAACCCTAACTATAACCCTAACCCGTACCCTAACCCTAACCCTAACCCTAAACTTAACCCGTACGCTAAACCTATCCTGTACCCTAAACCTAACCGTAACCCTAACCCTAACCCTAACCCTAAACCTATCCGTACTCTAACCCTAACCCTATCCCTACTCCGTACTCTAACCCTAACCCTAACCCTAACTCTAACACTAACCCGTACCCTAACCCTAAACCTAACACTAACACTAAACCTACCCCATACTCTAAACCTAACCCTAACCCTAACCGTAACCCTAACCCACCCTAAACCTAACCCTAACCCTAACTTGTAAACTAACACTAACCCTAACCCTGACCCTAACCCAAACCCTAACCCGTACCCTAAACCTAACCCATACACTAACCCTAAACCTAAACTTAACCCTAACCCTATCCCGGACCCTAAACCTAACCCTAACCCTTGCCCTAACCCGTACCCAACCCTATCCCGTACCCTAACCCTAAACCTACCCCGTACCCAAACCTAAGAGTAAACCTAACCCACACCCTAGCGCTAACCCTAAACCTAACCCTAACCATAACACTAACCCGACCCTAAACCTAAAACTAACCCTAACCCTAACCATAACCCTTACCCGTACCCTAACCCTAACCCATACCCTAACCCTAACCCTAAACTAACCGTAACCCTGACCCGTACCCTAACCCTAAAATTAACCCGTACCCTAACCCCAACCCTAACCCTAACACTAAACCTAACAGTAACCCATACCCTAACCCTAACCCTAACCTAAACCTAACACTAACACTATCCCGTACTCTAACCATAACACAAACCCAAACCCTAACCCATACCCTAACCCTAACCTAACGCTAACCCTAAAACTAACCCTAACCCGTACTCTATCCCTAACCCTAACCCTAACCCTAACCCTAACCCTAACCCTAACCGTACTCTAACCCTAACACTAACCCTCACCCTAACCCTAACCGTACTGTAACCCTAACCCGTACTTTAACCATAACCCTAACCCTAAACTTTACCGTAACCCTGACCGGTACCCTAACCCTAAAACTAACCCGTAACCTAACACCAACCCTAAACCTAACCCGTACCCTAACCCTATCCCTAACGCTAACCCTGACCCTAAACCTAACCCTAACTCGTACCCTAACCCTAACCCTAACCCTAACACTCACCTAAACCTAACCCTAACACGTACCCTAACACTAACCCGTAAACTAAACCTAACCCTAACCCTAAACTTAACCCGTACGCTAACCCTATCCTGTACCCTAAACCTAACCCTAACCAGTACCCTAACCCTAACACTAACCCTAACCCTAACCGTACTCTAACCCTATCACTAACCCTCTCCCTACCTTAACCGTACTGTAACCCTAACCCGTACCCTTACCCCAACCTTAACCCTAAACCGTACCCTAACACTAACCCTAACCCTAACCCACACCTAAACCTAACCCTAACCCGTAACCTAAGCCTAACCCTAACCCTAAACTTAACCCGTACACTAACCCTATCCTGTACCCTTAACCTAACCCTAACCCGTAACCTAACCCTAAACCTAACCCTAAGCCTAACCCGTACATTAACCCTAACCGTAACACTAACACTAACACTACAACGTACTCTAACCCTAACCCTAACTCTAACCCTAACCCGTACCCTAACCCTAACCTTAACCCTAACCCTAACACTAACCCTACCCCGTATTCTAACCTTAACACAAACCCTAACCCTAACCTGTACCCTAACCCTAACCCTAACCCTATCGCTAACACTAACCCTAAACCGTACTCTAACCCTAACCCTAACCCTAACCCTGACCCTAACCATACTCTAACCCTAACACTAACCCTCACCCTAACCCTAACCGTACTGTAACCCTAACCCGTACAATAACCCTAAACCTAACCCGTACCCTAAACATAACCCGTAACCTAAATCTAACCCTAACCCTAAACTTAACCCGTACGCTAAACCTATCCTGTACCCTAAACCTAACCCTAACCTGTACCCTAACCGTAACCCTAACACTATCCGTACTCTAACCCTAACCATAACCCTAACCCTAACACTAACCCTAACCCGTACTCTAACACTAACCCTAACCCAAAATGTAACCCTAACCCTTATGCTAACCCTAACCCGTACCCTAACACTAACCCTAAACCTAACACTATCCCTAACCTGTACTCTAACCCTAAACCTAACCCTAACTCTAACCCTAACCCGTACTATAAACCTAAAACTAATCCTAACCCTAAACCTAACCTTAACCCGTACTCTAACCCTATCCCGTAGCCTAACACTAACTCTAACCCTAACCCCTAACCCTAACCCTAACCCTGACCCTAAACCTAACCCTAACCCGTACACTAACCCTAAACCTAACACTCTCCCGTACCCTAACCCTAACCCGTAGCCTAACCTGTACCCAAACGTTAAACCTAACCCATACCCTAACACTAACACAAACCCGTACCCTACCCGTACCCTAACCCTAAACCATATCATTAACCGTACCTTAAACCTAACCCTAAACCGTACCCAAACCCGTACACTAACCCTAACCCTAACCTGTACCCTAACACGTAGCATAACCCTAACCCAAACCGTAACCCTAACCCTAAACCTAAACCATAACCTACGCCTAACCCTAACCTGTACCCTAACCCTAACAGTCATCATAAACCCTAACATTAACCCTAACCCATACCCTAAACCTAACCCTAACCTTAACTCGTACCCTATCCCTAAACCTAACCCTGACCCTAACCCTAACCCTAACTCTTATCCTAACCCGTACCCTAACCCTAACCCGTCCCCTAAACCTAAACCTAACCCCAACACTATGCCTAACCACCTACTATAACCCAAAACTTAACCTAAACCTAAACCTAACCCTAACTCGTACCGTTAACTTTACCTGTACCCTAACTGTATACCTAACCCTAAACCTAACCGTAACCCTGACCCTAACCCTAACCCTAATCCCGTACCCTAACCCTAACACTAACCCGCATCCTTAACCTAACCCTAACCTAGACCTAACCCGAACCCTAACCCTAACCCGTACCCTAACACTAACCTTAAGCCTAACACTAACCCGTACCCTTACCCTAACCCTTACCCTAATCCTAACCCTAACCATAACCCGTACCCTAACCCTAACCCGTACACAAACCCTAACCCTAACATGTACCCTAACACTTACCCTAACGCTAACCCTAACCCGCACACTAAACCTAACCCTAAACCCATACCTAACATGTACACTAACCCTATCCCGTACCCTAAACTTTACCCTAAACCATACTGTAACCTTAACACTAACCCTAATCCTAACCCTAACACTAACCCGTACACTAAACCTCACCCGAACCCTAACCATAAACCTAACCCGTACCCTAACCCAAACCGTAGCCTAACCCTAACTTTAACCCTAACCCCTAACCCTAACCCTAACCCTAAACCTTACCCTAACCCGTACCCAAACGGTAAACCTAACCCGTACCCTAACACTAAATCGAACCCGTACCCTAACCTTAACCCTAAACCTAACCCTAACCGTAACCCGCACCCTAAACTTAAACCTAAACCTAACCCAAACCATAACACTTAACCGTAACCTAACCCTAACCCATACCCTAAACCTAACCCTAACCTTAAGCATAACCCACACCCGTACCCTAACCCTAAAACTTACCCGTACCCTCACCCCCACCCTAACCATAACCCGTACCCTAAAACTAACCCTAACTGTAACCCTGACACTAAACCTAACCCTAACACTTACACTAACCCTAACCCTAATTCTAACCCGCACCCTAAACCTAACCCTAACCAATACCCTAACCCTAACCCGTAACCTAAACCTAACCCTAAACCTAAACTTAACCCGTACGCTAACCCTATCCCGTACCCTAAACATAACCCTAATCGTATCCTAACCCTAACCTAACCCTAATCCTAACCCGAACATTAACCCTAACCCTAACCCTAACACTAACCCTACCGCGTACTCTAACCCTAACCCGAACCTAACCCTAACCCTAACCCGTATCCTAAACCTAAACCTAACCCTAACTCGTACCCTAACCCTAACCCGTACCCTAACCCTAACCCGTACCCAAACCCTAACCATAACCCTAACCCATACCCTAGCGCCAACCCTAACACTAATCCTAAACCTATCCCGCACTCTAAACCTAAACCTAACCCTAACCCTTACCGAAACCCTTACACGTACCCTAAACCAAACCCATACCCTAACACTAACCCTAACCTTAACCATAACCCTAACCCGTACCCTAAACCTAAAACTAACCCGTACCCAAACCCCCACCATAACCCTATCCCGTACCCTAACCTTAACCCTACCATTACCTTAACCCTAACACTAACCCTAAACCTTACCCTAAACCTAACCCGTACATTAACCCTCACCCGAAACCTAACCCTAACCCTTACCCTTACCCGAACTCTACCCGTAGCCTAACCGTAACTCTAATCCTAACCCCTTACCCTAACCCTAACCCTTACCCTAACCCATACCCAAATGGTAATCCTGACCCGTACCCTAACACTAAACCAAACCCGTACGTTAACACTAACCCTAAACCTAACCCTACCCTAACCCGCACCCTAAACTTAACCTTAAACCTAACCCAAACCATAACCCTTAACCGTAACCTAACCCTAACCCATACCCTAAACCTAACCCTAACATTAACCATATCCCTAACCCGTACACTAAACCTAAAACTAACCCGTACCCCCACCCCAACCCTAACCATAAACCGTACCCTAAAACTAACCCTAACCGTAACCCTGACCCTAAACCTAACCCTAACCCTTACACTAACCCTAACCCTAACCCCCACCCTAAACCTAACCCTCACCCGTAACCTAACCCTATCCCATAACCTAAACCTAACGCACACCGTAAACTTAACCCGTACGCTAACCCTATCCCGTACCCTAAACCTAACCCTAACCCGTATCCTAACCCTAAACTAACCCTAAGCCTAACCCGTACATTAACCTTAACCATAACCATAACACAACCCTACCCCGTACTTTAACCCTAACACTAACCCTAACCCTAACCCGTACAGTAACCCTAACGCGTACCCTAACCCTAACCCTAATCCTAAACCTAACCCTAATCTTGAACCTAAACCTAACACTAACCCGTACTCTAACCCTAAACCGTACCCTAATGCTAACCCTAAACCTAACCCGTACCCTAAGCCTAAATGTAACCCTAACCCGTAACTAAACACTAACCCTAACAAGTACCCTAAACCTAACCCTAACCCTAACCCGTACCGGTACCCTAACACTAACCGTAACCCTAAACGTAACCCTAACCCTAACCCTAACTCTAACTCGTACACTAACCCTAACCCGAACCCTAACCCTAACCGTAACCCGTACCCTAACCCTACCCGTAGACTAACCATAACTCCAAGCCTAACCCCTATCCCTAACCCTAACCCTAACCTGCACCTAAACCTAACCCTAACCCTAACCCTAAACCGCCCTAAACCTAACCCTAACCCGTACACGAACCCTAACCCGTAACGTAATCCTAAACCTAACCCTAAACTTAACCCACACGCTAACCCTATCTGTACACTAACCCTAACCCTAACCCTAAACCTAACCCTAAACCGAACTCTAACCCTAACCTGTACCTTAACCCTAACCCGTACCCTAACACTAACCCTAACCCTAACACTAACCCTAAACTGTTCTCTAACCCTAAACCTAAACCTAACTCTAACCCTAACCCGTACCCGAACACTAACCCTAACACTAACACTAACCGTACCCCGTACTCTAACCCTAAACCTAAACCTATATCTAACCCTAACCTGTACTGTAACCCTAACCCTAACCCTAATCCTAACCCTAACCCATACAGAAACCCTAACGCGTACCCTAGCCCTAACCTTAACCCTAAACCTAACCCTAACCTTGACCCTAAACCTAACCCTAACCCATACCCTAACCCTAAACCGTACCCTAAACCTAACCCTAAACCTAACCCATACCCTAACCCTAAATGTAACCCTAACCCGAACCCAAACCCTAACCCTAACACGTACCCTAACCCTAACCCTAACCCGCACACTAAACCTAACATAACCCTAGACCTAACACCTACACTAACCCTATCTCATACCGTAAACTTAACCCTAACCCGTAACGTATCCCTAACACTAACCCTAACCCTAACCCTAACCCGTACCCTAACACTACCCATAGCCTAACCCTAACTCTAACCCTAACCCCTAACCCTAACCCTAACCATTACCCTAAACCGTACCCAAACGGTAAACCTAACCCGTACCCTAACACTAACCAAACCAGTACTCTAATCCTAACCCAAATCTAACCCTAACCCGTACCCTCACCCTTCCCGTAGCCTACCCTAACTCTAACCCTAACCCCTAACCCTAACCCTAACCCTAACCCTTACCCTAACATGTACCCAAACGGTAAACATAACACGTACCCTAACACTAACCCAAACCCGTACTCTAACCATAACCCTAAGCCTAACCCTAACCCGCACCCGAAACTTAACCCAAACCATAAACTTTAACTGTAACCTAACCTTAACCCATACCCTAACCCTAACCCTAACATTAACCGTAAACTTAACTCGTACCCCAACCCTAAAACTAACCCGTACCCTAACCCCAAACCTAACCTTAACGCGTACACTAACACTAACCCTAACCCTAACCCTGACCCAAAACCTAACCCTAACCGTACACTAACTCTAACCCTAACCCTAACACTAACCTATCCCGTACTCTAAACCTAACCCTAACCCTAATCCTAACCCTAACCCGTACTCTATCCTTAACCCTAACCCTAACACTAACCATAACCCTAACACTAACCCTAACCAGTACTCTAACCCTAAACATAACCCTAACACTAACCCTAACCCCCTACTATAATCCTAACCCTAAACCTAACACTTACCGTAACCCTAACTCGTACTGTAACCCGAACCTGTACCCAACTCTAAACCTAACCGTAAACCTAACCCTAACCCTGACCCTAAGCATAACCCTAATCCCGTACCCTAACCCTAACCCTAACCCGCATCCTAAACCTAACCCTAAACCTAGACCTAACCCGTTGCCTAACCCTAACCCATACCCTAACACTAACCCATACCTTAACCCTAACACTAACGCTAACCCTAACCCGTACGCTAACCATAACCGTAACCCATACCCTAACCCTAACCCGTACCCTAACCCTAACCCAAGGCCTAACTCTAAACCGCACCATAAACCTAACCCTAACCCTAGACATAACCTGTACCCTAAACCTATCCCGTAACCTAACCCTAGTCCTAACCCGTATCCTAACTCTAACACTAACCCTAACCCGTACACTAACCCTAACCCGTACACTAACCCTAACCCTAACCCTAACCCGTACCCTAACCCTAACCTGCACCGAAACCTATCCCTAACCCGTACCTAACCCTAACCCGTACCTTAACCCTAACTGTAACCCTAACCCTATCCGTACACTAACGCTAACCCTAACCCTAACCCTAACCCTAACCCGTACAGTAACCCTAACGCGTACCCTAACCCTAAACCTAACCTTAAATCTAACCCTAATCTTGAACCTAAACCTAACACTAACCCGTACCCTAACCCTAAACCGTAACCTAATGCTAACCTTAAACCTAACCCGTACCAAAACCCTAAACCTAACACGTACCCTAACCCTAACCCTAACCCGTACCGGTACCCTAACACTAACCGTAACCCTAAACCTAACCCTAACCCTAACCCTTACCATAACTCGTACACTAACCCTAACCCGAACCCTAACCCTAACCATAGCCGTACCCTAACCCTACCTGTAGACTAACCCTAACTCTAACCCTAACCCATAACCCTAACCCTAACCCTATCCTGCACCTAAATCTAACCGTAACCCTAACCCAAACCCGCACCTAAACCTAACCCTAACCCGTACCCGAACCCTACCTGTAACCTAATCCTAAACCTAACCCTAAACTTACCATACGCTAACACTATTCCGTACCCTTAACCTAACCCTAAACCGTACCCTAACCCTAACCCATACCCTAACCCTATCCGTAAACTAGCCCTAACACTAACCCTAAACCTAACCCTAACCCGAACTCTAACCCTAACCCATACCCTAACACTAACCCCTACCCTAACACTAACCCTAACCCTAGCCTTAACCCTAACCCGTACTCTAACCCTAAACCTAAACCTAACTCTAACACTAACCCGTACTATAACCCTAACCCGTACCCTAACACTAACCCTAACCCTAACACTAACCCTACCCTGTACTCTAACCCTAAACCTAACCCTAATTCTAACCCTAACCTGTACTGTAACCCTAACCCTAACCCTAACCCTAACCCATACAGTAACCCTAACGCGTACCCTAAACCTAACCCTAACCCTAAACCTAACCCTAACCTTGACCCTAAACCTAACCCTAACACGTACCCTAACCCTAAACCGTACCCTAACCCTAACCCTAAACCTAAACCGTACCCTAACCCTAAATGTAACCCTAACCCGAACCCAAACCCTAAAAATAACACGTACCCTAACCCTAACCCTAACCCGCACACTAAACCTAACCCTAACCCTAGACCTAACACCTACAGTAACCCTATCCCGTAGCCTAACCTTAACCCTAACCCGTACGTAACCCTAACACTAACCCTAACCCTAATCCTAACCCGTACCCTAACCCTACCCGTAGCCTAACCCTAACTCTAACCCTAACCCCTAAACCTAACTCTAACCCTAACCCTCACCCTAACACGTACCCAAAAGGTAAACCTAACACATACCCTAACACTAACCCGAACCCGTACTCTAACCCTAACCCTAACACTAACCCTAACCCTTACCCTAACCGTACCCAGACGGTAAACCTAACCCGTACCCTAACACTAACCCAAACCCGTACTCTAATCCTAACCCTAACCCTAAACCTATCCATACACTAAACCTAACCCTAACCCTAACACTAACCCTAACCCGTACTCAAACCCGAACCCTAACACTAAACCTAACCCTAACCCGTACTCTAACCCTAACCCGTACCCAACACCTAACCTAACACGTATCCTAACCGTAACCCTAACCCTAACCCTAACCCGCACACTAAACCTAAACCTAATCGTAGACCTAACACGTACACTAACCATATCCCATATCGTAACCTTAACCCTAACCTGTACCGTAACCCAAACACTAACCCTAAACCTAAACCTAACCCTAACCCAAACCCGTACTCTAACCCTAACCCTAACCCTAACCCGCAACCTAAACTTAACCCTAACCTTAACACAAACCATAACCATTAACCGTAACCTAACCCTAACCCATACCCTAACCCTAAAACTAACCAGTGCCCTAAACCCAACCCTAACCTTAACCCGTACCCTACCACTAACCCTAACCCTAACCCTGACCCAAAACCAAACCATAACCATTACACTAACCTTAAACCTAACCCTAACCCGTACCCTAAAACAAACCCTAACCCGTACCCTAACCGTAAAACTAACCCGTACCCTAACCCAAAACATAACCCTAACCCGTACCCTAACACTAACCCTAACCCTAACCCTGACCCTAAACCTAACCCTAAACCGTACACTAACCCTAACCCTAACCTTATCCCAAACCCTAAACCTAACCCTAACCCGTATCCTAACCCTAAACCTAACCCTAAGCCTAACCCGTACATTAACCCTAAACCTAACTCTAAAATTAACCCTACACCGTACTCTAAACCTAACCCTAACCCTAATCCTAACCCAAACCCTAACCCTAACACGAACCCTAACCCGTACCGTAACCGTAACCCTAACCCTCACACTAACCATAACCCATACTGTAACCCTAACCCGTACCATAACCCTAAACCTAACCCTAAACCTAACCCGTACCCTAAACCTGAACCGTACCATAAACCTAACCCTAAACGTAACCCGTCCCCTAAACCTAACCCTAACCCTAACTCGTACCCTAACCCTAACCCTAACCCTGACCCTAACCCTAACCCTAACCCGTACCCTAAGCCTAACCCTAACCCGTACCCTACGCCTAACCCATACCCTAACCCATACCCTAAACCTAAACCTAACCCTTGACCTAACCCGTACCCAACCCTATCCCGTACCCTAACCCTAACCCTAACCCGTAAACAAACCCTAACAGTAACCCTAATCAATACCCTAGCGCTACCCCTAAACCTAACCCTAACCCGCACCGTAAACCTAAGCCTAACCCTAACCCTAACCCTAACACTAAACCTAACCCTTACACTGACACTAAACCTAACCCTATACCGTACCCTAACCCTAAACCTAAACCTAACCCACACACTAAACCTAACCCTAACCCTAGACCTAACACGTACACTCACCCTATCCCGTACCCTAACCTTACACCTAACCTGTACCGTACCGTAACGCTAATACTAACACTAACCCTAACCCTAACCCTAACCGGTACACTAACCCTAACCTAAACCCTAACCCTAACCCGAACCCGTACCCTAACCCTAACCCTAACCTTAACACTAACCTTAACACTAACGCTAACCCGTACTTAACCCTAACCCTAACCCGAAACCTAACACATACCCTACCCCTACCCCTAACCCGTACCCTAACCCTAACCCGTACCCAAAACTAACCCTAACCCCTAACCCTAACCCTAAATCGTACCCTAAACATAACCCTAAACCTAACTCGTACCCTACCCCTAACCCTAACCCTGACCCTAACCCTAAACCTAACCCATACCCTAACCCTAAACCATACACTAAACCTAACCCTAACCCTAATGCATACACTATCCATAAACCTAACAGTGACACTAACCCTAACCCTAACCAGTACCCTAACCCTAACACTAACACTAACCCTAACCCTAACACGTACACTAACCCTAACCATAACCCGTACCCTAAACCTAACACTCACCCTAACCCTAACCCGATGCCTAACCCTAACCCACACACTAAACCTAACTCTAAACCCTAGAACTAACCCGTACCCTAACCCTATCCCGTAAACTAACCCTAACGCTAAACCGTACCATAACCCTCACACTAACACTAACCCTAATCCTAACCCTATCCCGTACACTAACCCTAACCCTAACCCTACCCGTACCCTAACCTTAACCCGTAGCCTAACCCTAACACTAACCCTAACCCATAACCCTACCATAACCCTAACCCTTACCTAACCCGTACCCAAACGTTAAACCTAACCCGTACCCTAACACTAACAAAAACCCGTACCCTAACCTGTACCTTAACCCTATCCCGTACCGTTACCCGTACCTTAAACCTAACCCTAACCCGTACCCAAACCCGTACACTAACCGTAACCCTAACCTGTACCCTAACACGTAGCATAACCGTAACCCTAACCCTAACCCGCACACTAAACCTAACCGTAACCATAGAACTAACATGTACACTAACCCTATCCTGTGCCCTAACCTTAACCCTAACCCGAACGTAACCCTAACACTAACCCTCACCCGAACCCTAACCCTAACCAGTACCCTAACCCTACCTGTAGCGTAACCCTAACACTAACCCTAACCCTAACCCTAACCCTAACCCTAAACCTTACCCTAACCCGTACCCAAATGGTAAACATAACCCGTACCCTAACACTAAACCAAACCCGTACTCTAACCCTAACCCTAACCCTAACCCTAACCCGAACCCTAAACTTAACCCTAAACCTAACACAAACCATAACCCTTAACCGTAACCTAACCCTAACCCATACCCTAAACCTAACCCTAACCTTAAACATAACCCTAACCCGTACCCTAACACTAAAACTAACCCGTACCCTCACCCCAACCCTAACCATAACCGCACCCTAAAACTAAACCTAACCGTAACCCTGACCCTAAACCTAACCCTAACCCTTACACTAACCCTAACCCTAATTCTAACCCGCACCCTAAACCTAACCCTAACCCTAACCCATACCCTAACCCTAACCCATAACCTAAACCTAACCCTAACCCTAAACTTAACCCGTACGCTAACCCTATCCCGTACCCTAAACCTAACCCTAACCCGTATCCTAACCCTAAATTAACCCTAAGCCTAACCCGTACATTAACCCTAAGCCTAACCCTAACACTAACCTTACCCCATACACTAACCCTAACATTAAACCTAACCCTAACCCTAACCCTATCCCGTACCCTAAACCTAACTCTAACCCTAACTCCACCCTAATCTTAACCCTAACCCGTACCCTTACCGTAACCCTAACCCGTACCCAAACTGTAACCATAACCCTAACCCATACCCTAGCGCTAACCGTAACCCTAACCCTAAGCCTGACCCGCACTCTAAACCAAAACCTAACCCTAATCCTAACCATAACCCTTACTCGTACCCTAAACCTAACCTATACCCTATACTAACACTAACCTTAATCGTAACACTAACCCGTACCCTAACCCTAAAACTAACATGTACCCTAACCCCAACCCAAACCCTAGCATGTACCATAACCCTATCCCTAAACCTAACCATGACCCAAACCTAACCCTAACCCATACCCTAACCCTAACCCACACCTAAACCTAACTCTAAACCGTACCCTAACCCTAACCCATAACCTAAACCTAACCCTAAACCTAAACTTAACCCGAAAACTAACCCTATCCCGTAACCAAAACCTAACCCTAACCCTTACCCTAACACTAACCCTAACCCTATCCGTACACTAACCCTAACCCTAACACTAACCCTAACACATACTCTAACCCTAACCCTAACCCTAAAACTAACCCTAACCCATAATCTACCCCTAACCCGTCCCCTACACTAACCCTTACCCTAACCCTAAACCTAACCCGTACCCTAACCCTAAACGTAACCCTAACCTGTACCCAAACCCTAACCCTAACATGTACCCATCCCTAACCCTAACCCTAACCCGCACACTAAACCTAACCCTAACCCTAGACCTACCACGTACACTAACCCTATCCCGTACCCTAAACTTAAACCTAACCCGTACCGTAACCCTAACACTAACCCTAACCTAACCCTAAGCCGACACTAATCCTAAACCGAACCCTAACCCTAACCCTAACCCTTACCCTAAACCTACATGTAGCCTAACCGTAACTCTAATCCTAACCCCTACCCCTAACCCTAAACCTAACCCTTACCCTAACCCGTACCGAAACGGTAAACCTAACCCATACCCTAACACTAACCCAAACCCGTACTCTAACCCTAACCCATACTTAACCCTAACCCTTACCTTAACCATAACGCTAACCCATATCCTAACCCTAAAACTCACCCATACCCTGATCCCAAACCTAACCCTAACCCGTACCCTAACACTAACCCAAAACCTAACCCTGACCCTAAACCTAACCTTATCACTTACACTAACTCTAACCCTAACCCTAACCCGCGCCCTAAAACTAACCCTAACCTGTACCCTAACCCTAACCCGTAACCTAAAAATAACCCTAACCCAAACTTAACCCGTACGCTAAGCCTATCCCGTACCCTAAACCTAACCCTAAACCATAACCTAACCCTAAACCTAACCCTAAGCCTATCCCACACATTAACCCTAACCCTAACCCTAACACTAACCCTACCCCGTACTCTAACCCTAACCCTAACCCTAACACTAACCCGTAACCTAACCCTAACCCTAAAACTAACACGAACCCTAACCTGTACTCTAACCCTAACCCTAAACCTAACCATACTCTAAACCTAAACGTAACCCTCACCCTAACCCTAACCTGTACTGTAACCCTAACCCGTACCAATACCCTAACCCTAACCCGTACCCTAAACCTAACTCCTACCCTAACCCTAACCCTAAACCTGACCCTAAACCTAACCCTAACCCATACCCTAAATCTAACCCATAATTTAAACCTAACCCTAAACCTAACCTGTACCCTAAACCTAACCCTAACACTAACTCGTACCCTACACCTATCCCTAACCCTGACCCTACCCTAACCCTAACCTGTACCCTAAGCATAACCCATACCCTAACCCTAACCCTAAACCTAACGCTAACCCTAACGCATACCCTAAACCTAACCCTAACCCTAGACCTAACCCGTACCCAAACCTATCCCGTACCCTTACCCGAACCCTAACCCGTACCCAAACCCTAACAGTAACCCTAACCCATAGCCTAGCGCTAACCCTAACCCTAACCCTAACACTAACCCGGACCCAAAACCTAACCCTAACCCTGACCCTCACACTAACCCTATCCCGTACCCTAACCCTAAACCGTACCTGAACCCTAACCCTAAACCTAACCCATACCCTAACCCTAAACGTAACCCTAGCCCGAACCCAAACACTAACCCTAACCCTAACCCGCACATTAAACCTAACCCTAACCCTAGACCTATCACGTACACTAACCCTATCCCGTACCCTAAACTTAACCCTAACCCGTACCGTGTCCCTAACCCTAACCCTAACCCGTACACTAACCCTAACCAAAACTTAACCCTAACCCTAACCCGTACCCTAACCCTACCGTAGCCTATTCCTAACTCTAAACCTAACCCCTACCCTAAGCCTAACCGTAACCCGTACCCTAACCCGTACCCAAACGGTAAACCTAACCCGTACCGGAACACTAACCCAAATCCGTACTCTAACCCTAACCGTAACCCTAAACCTAACCCTAACCCGCACCCTAAACTTAACCCTAACCCTAACCCAAAACATAACCCTTAACCGTAACCTAACCCTAACACATAACCTAAACTTAACCCTAACCTTAACCATGACCCTAATCCGTAAGCTAACCCTAAAACTAACGCGGACCCTAACCCCAACCCTAACCCTAACAAGTACCCTAACACTAACCCTATCCCTAACCCTGACCCTAAACCTAACCCAAACTTTACACTAACCCTAACCCTAACCCAACCCGCACCCTAAACCTAACCCTAACCCGTACCCTAACCCTAACCCGTAACCTAAACCAAACCCTAACCCTAAACTTAAACCATTCGCTAACCCTATCCCGTACCCTAAACCTAATCCTATCCCGTATCTTAACCCTAACCTAACCCTAAGCCTAAACCATACTTTAACCCCAACCCTAACCCTAACACTAACCCTACCCGTACTCTAACCCTAACCCTAACCCTAACCGTACCCTAAACCTAACCCTAACCTTAACTCGTACCCTATCACTAACAGTAAACCTGACCTTAACCTTAACCCTAAACTTAACCTGTACCCTAAACCTAACCCTAACCCTTGACCTAACCCGAACCCAACCCTATCCCGGACCCTAACCCTAACCCTAACCCGTAACCAAAACCTAATAGTAACCCTAACACATACCTTAGCGTTAAGCCTAACCCTAACCCTAAGCCTAACCCGCACCCTAAACCTAAACCTAACCCTAACCCTAACCCTAACCATAACCCTTACCCGTACCCTAACCCTAAACCATACCCTAACAATAACCCTAACCTTAACCATAACCTGAACCCGTACACTAACCCTAAAACTAACCCGTACCCTAACCCCAACCCTAACCCTAACCCATACCATAATCCTATCCCTAACCCTAACCCTAACCCTAAACCTAACCCTAACCCGTACCCTAACCCTAACCGGCACCTAAACCTAACCCTAACCAGTACCCTAACTCTAACCAATAACCTAAACCTAACCCTAACCCTAAACTTAACCCGTACACTAACCCTCTCCTGTACCCAAAACCTAACCCTAACCTGAACCCTAACCCTAACCCTATCCGTACACTAACCCTAACCCTAACCCTAACACTAAACCTAACGCGTACTCTAACCCTAACCGTAACCCTAAACCTAACACTAACCCGTGCTCTAACCCTATCCCGTACTCTAACACTAACCCTTACCCTAACCCTAAACCTAACCCGTACCCTAACCCTAAACGTAACCCTTACACCTACCCAAACCCCAACCCTAACACGTACCCTAACCCTCACCCTAACCCTTACCCTAACCCGTACCCAAATGGTAAACCTAACCTGTACCCTAACACTAACCCAAACCCGTACTCTAACCCTAACCCTAACACTAAACCTACCCCGTACTCTAACACTAACCCTAAACCTAACCCTAACCCGTACCCTAACGCTAACCCTAACCCTAACCCTAAAACCAACCCTTACCCGTACTCTAACCTAACCCTAACCTGAAACCTAAACCTAACTCGTACTCTAACCCTAACCCTAACCCTAACACTAACCATAACCCTAACACTAAACCTAACATGTACTCTAACCATAAACCTAACCCTAATACTAACCCTAACCCCCAACTATAACTCTAACCCTAAACCTAACCCTAACCCTAACCCTAACTCGTACCGTAACCCGAACTCGTACCCTAACCCTAACCCTAACCTTAACCTAACCCTAACCCGTGACCCTAACCCTAAACCTAATCCTGTACCCTAACCCTAACCCTAACCCGCATGCTAAACCTAACCCTAAACCTAGACCTAACCCGCACACTAAACCTAACCCTAACCCTAGACCTAACACGTACACTAACACTATCCCGTAACCTAACCTTAACCCTAACACGTACCGTAACCCTAACACTAACCCTAACCCTGACCCTAACCCTAACCCTAACCCTAACCCGTAAACTAACCCTAAACTGAACCCTAACGCTAACCCTAACCCGCACCCTAAACCTAACCCTAACCCTAACCCTAACGTTAACCCGTACTTAACCCTAACCCTAACCCTAAACCTAACTTTAACCATAACCCTAACCTGTACACTAAACCTAAAACTAACCTGTACCCTAACGCCAACCATAACACTAACTCGTACCATAACCCTATCCCTAACCCTAAACCTGACCCTAAACCTAACCCTAAACTCTATCCTACCCCTAAACATAACCCGAACACTAAACCTAACCGTAACACGTACCCTAACCCTAATCCGTAACCTAAACCTAACCCTAACCCTAAACTTAACCCGAACGCTAAACCTATCCCGTACCCTAAACCTAAACCTAAACCTAACCAGTACCATAACCCTAAACCTAACCCTAACCCTAACCGTACACTAACCCTAACACTAACCTTAACCCTAACACTAACACTATCCCATACTCTAAACCTACCCTAACCCTAAACCTAACCCTAACCCATACTCTAACCCTATCCCTAACCCTAACACAAACCCTACCCCATACTCTAACCCTAACCCTAACACTAACCCTAACCCTAACCCGTACCATAAACCTAACCCTACTCATACCCTAACCCTAACCCTGACCCTAATCCTAACCCTTACCAGTAACCTAAACCTAAACCGTACCCTAACCCTAACCCTAACCCGTACCCTAAACCTAACCCATACACTAATCCTAAACGTAACCCTAACCCCTACCCAAACCCTAACCCTAACTCGTACCCTAACCCTAACCCTAACTCTAACCCACACACTAAACCTAACCCGAATCCTCAACCTAACATGTACACTAACCCTATCCCGTACCCTAACCTTAACCCTAACCCGTACCCAAACCCTAACAGTAACCCTAACCCAAACCATAGCACTAACCCTAACCCTAACCCTAAGCCTAAACCGCACCCTAAACCTAAACCAAACCCTGACCCTAACCATAACCCTTACCCGTACCCTAACCCTACCCATACCCTAACACTAACCCTAACCTTAACCATTATCCTATACCGTACCCTAACCTTTACCATAACCCTACCCCTAACCCTAACCCTGACCCTAACTCTAACCCTAACCCTAACCCTAAACCCATACTATAATCCTAAACCTAACCCTAACCCATACCCTAACCCTACCCGTAGCCTTACCCCACTCTAACCCTAACCGCTAACCCAAACACTAACCCTTACCCTAACCCGTACCCAAACGGTAAACCTAACCCTAACCCTAACACTAACCCAAACCCGTACTCTAACCCTAACCCTAACCCTAACACGTACATTAACCCTAAAACAAACCCTAAACAGCACCCTAAACCTAACCCTACCCTAAACTTAACCCATACACTAACCCTATCCCATATTCTAAAGCTAACTCTAACCCATAACCTAACCCTAAACCTAACCCTAATCCTAACCCGTACATTAACCCTAACCCTAACCCTAACAGTAAACCTATCCCTAACCCGTACCCTAACCCTAACCCTAACCCTATCCCTAACCCTAACCCTAACCCTATACTGCACCTAAACCTAGCCCTAACCCGTACCCTAACCCTAATCCGTAACCTAAACATATCCCTAACCCTAAACTTAACCCGTCCGCTAACCCTATCCTGTACCCTAAAACTAACCCTAACCCGTACCCTAAACCTAACCCTAACCCTAACCCTATCTGTACACTAACCCTAACAAAAACACTAACATTAACACTAACCCTAAAACGTACTCTAACCCTAACACTAACCCTAAACCTAACACTAACCCGGACTCTAACCCTAACCAACCTTAACACTAACCCTAAACATAACACTAACCCTAACACGTACTCTAACCCTATACCTCACTCTAACTCAAAACCTAACCCGTACTATAATCCTAAACCTAACCCTAACCCGTACAGTAACCCTAACTCGAACCCTAACCCTAAACCTAACCCTAAACCTAACCCTAACCCTGACCCTAAACCTAACACTAACCCGTTCCCTAACCCTAAAAATACCTTAAATCTAACTCTAAACCTAACCCGTAACCTAACATAAACATAAGGCTAACCCGTACCCAAACCCTAAACCTAACACGTACCCTAACCCTAACCCGCACACTAAACCTAACCCTAACCCTAGACCTAACATGTAACTAACTCTACCCATAACCTAAACTTAACCCTAACCCGTACCGTAACCCTAACACTAACCCAAACCCTAACACTAACCCTAACTCTAACCCTAAGCTGTACACGAACCCTAACCCGTACCCTAACCCTAACCCTAACCCGTACCCTAACCCTACCCGTAGCCTAACCCTAACTCTAACCCTAACCTAACCCTAACCCTAAACCTTACCCTAACTCGTACCCAAACGGTAAACCTAACCCGTACCCTAACACTAATCCAAACCCGTACTCTAACCCTAACCCTACCCTATCCCACACACTAAACTTAAACCTAACCCTAACCCAAACCATAACCCTTAACCGTAACCTAACCCTAACCCATACCCTAAACCTAATCCTAACCTTAACCGTAACCCTAAACCGTACCCTAACCCTAAAACTAACCCGTACCCTAAAACCAACCCTAACCCTAACCCGTACCCTAATACTAACCCTAACCCTAACCCTGACCCTAAACCTAACCCTAACCCTTACACTAATCCTAAACGTAACCCTAACCCGCACCCTAACCCTAACTTGTAACCTAAACCTAAACTTATCCCGAATCCAAACCCTAAACGTACCCCTAAGCCTAAGGTGTACTTAACACTAACACTAACCCTAACACTAACCCTACCCCGTACTCTAACACTAACCCTAAACCTAACCAGTACCCTAACCCTAACCCTAACCCTGACCCTAACCCTAACCCTAACCCGTACCCTTAACCTAACCCATACCCTAACCCTAACAGTAACCCTTGACCTAACCCATACCCAACCCTATCCCGTACCCTAACCCTAACCCTAAACTGTACCCAAACCCTAACGGTAACCCTAAGCCATACCCTAGCGCTAACCCTAACCCTAACCCTAACCCTAACCCTAACTCGCACTCTAAACCTAAACCTAACCCTAACCCTAACCATAACCCTTGTCCGTATCCTAACCCTAAACCATACCCTAACCCTAACCCTAACCCTAAACCATACCCTAACCCTAACCCTAACCTTAACCGTAACCCTGACCGGTACCCTACCCCTAAAACTGTTCCGTACCCTAACCCCAACCCTAACCCTAACCCGTACCATAACCCTATCCCTAACCATAACCGTGACCCTAAACCTAACCCTAAACCGAACCCTAACCCTAACCCTAACCCTAACCCTAACCCGCACCTAAACCTAACCCTAACCCAGACGCTAACCCTAACCTGTAACCTAAACATAACCCTAACCCTAAACTTACCCGTACGCTAACCCTATCCCGTACCCTAAAACTAACCCTAACCCTAACCGGCCCCTAAACCTAACCCTAACCCTAAAACTAACACTAATCCTAACCGTACACTAACCCTAACCCTAAACCTAAAACTAACCCTAAACCGTACTCTAACCCTAACCCGTACCCTAACACTAACCCTAACCCTAACACTAACCCTAACCCGTACTCTAACCCTATACCTAACCTTAACTCAAACCCTAAACCGTACTATAACCCTAACCCTAACCCTAACCCTAACCCTAACCGTACTCAAACCCTAACCCTAAACCTCACCCTAACCCTAACCCGTACTGTAAACCTAACACGTAACATAACCCTAACCCGTACCCCTACCCTAACCCTAACCCTAACAAGTACCCTAACCCTAACCCTGACCCTAACCCTAACCCTAAACATAACCGTAACCCTAACCTGCACCCTAAACTTAAACCTAAACATAGCCCAAAGCGTAAGCCTTAACCGTAACCTACCCCGAACCCACACCCTAACCCTATCCCTATCCTTAACCATAACCCTAACCTGTCCCCTAACCCTAAAACTAACCCGTACCCTAACCGCAACCCTAAACCTAACCCGTACCCTAACACTAAACCTAAACCAAACCCTGTCCCTGAACCTAACCCTAAACCTTACACTAACCCTAACCCTAACCCGCACCCTAAACCTAACCCGAACCCGTAACCTAACCCTAATCCATAACCTAAACCTAACCCTAACCCTAAACTTTACCCTTACGTTAACCCTAACCCGTACCCTAAACCTAACCCTAAACCGTATCCTAAACCTAAACCTAACCCTAAGCATAACCCGTACATTAACCCTAACACTAACCCTAAAACTAACTGTACCCCGTTCTCCAACACTAACCCTAACCCTAATCCATACCTTACACCAACCCTAACCCTGACACTAAACCTAACCCTAACCCGTACCCAACCCTAACAGTAACCCTAACCCATACCCTAGCGCTTACACTAACCCTAACCCTAAGCCTAACCCGCACCCTAAACCTAACCCGTACCCTAACCCTAAACCGTAACCTAAACCTAACCCTAACCCTAAACTTAACCCATACGCTAACCCTATCCCGTACCCTAAACCTAAACCTAACCCCTATCCTAACCCTAAACATAACCCTGAGCCTAACCTGTACATTAACCCTAACACTAACACTAACCCTACCCCGTACTCTAACCCAAACCCTAACCCTAACCCTAACCGTACTTTAACTCTAACCCTAACCCTCACCCTAACCCTAACCCGTACCCTAACCCTAACCCTAAACCTAACCCTAACCCTAACCCGTACTCTAACCCTAACCCTAACACTAAACCTAACCGTACTCTAACGCTAACCTTAACCCTCACCCTAACACTAGCCCGTACTGTAACCCTAATCCGTACCATATCCCTAACTCTAAGGCGTACCCTAACCCTAACCCTAACTCGTACCCTAATCCGAACACTAACCCTGACCCCAACCCTAACCCTAACCCGTACCCTAAACCTAACCCGTTCCATAACCCTAACCCTAACCCGTAGCCTAAACTTAACCCTAACACTAACTCGTACCCTAACCCAAACCCTAAACCTGACCCTAACCCGAAACCTAACCCGTACCCTAAGCCTAACCCATACCCTATCCCTAAACCTAAACCTAATCCTAAACCTAACCCGTACCCTAAACTAACCCTAAACCTTGACCTAACCCGTACCCAACCCTATCCCGTAACCTAACCCTAAACCTAACCCGTACCCAAACCCTAACATAACCCTAACTCATAACCTAGCACTAACCCTAACCCAAACCATAATGCTACCCGCACCCTAAACCTAAACCTAACCCTAGCCCTAACCTTAACCATAACCCTTACCCGTACCCTAACCCTAACCCATACCCTAATCCTAACACCTAACCTTAACCGTAAACCTGACCCGTACCATAACCCTAAAACTAACCCGTACCCTAATCCCAACTCTAACCCTAACCCGTACCATAACCCTATCCCTAACCCTAACCCTGACCCTAAAACTAACCCTAAACCGAAACCTAACCCTAACCCTAACCCTAAACCTAACCCTAAACCGCACCTAAACCTAACCCTAACCCGTACCCTAACCCTAACCCGTAACCTAAACCTATCCCTAAACCTAAACTTAACCTGTCCGCTAACCCTATCCTGTACCCTAAAACTAACCCTAACCCGTACCCTAAACATAACCCTAACACTAACCCTATCCGTACACTAACCCTAACCAAAACCCTAACATTAACACTAACCCTAACACGTACTCTAACCCTAACCCTAACCCTAAACCTAACCCTAACCCGGACTCTAACCCTAACCAACCCTAACACTAACCTTAACCATAACAATAACCCTAACACGTACTCTAACCCTATACCTCACCCTAACTCAAAACCTAACCCGTCCTATAATCCAAAACTTAACCCTAACCCATACAGTAACCCTAACTCGTACCCTAACCCTAACCCTAACCCTAAACCTAACCCGTAACCTAACCTAAACATAAGGCTAACCCGTACCCAAACCCTAAACCTAACATGTACCCTAACCCTAAACCTAACCCGCATACTAAACCTAACCCTAACCCTAAATCTAACATGTAACTAACTCTACCCGTAACCTAACCTTAACCCTAACCCGTACCGTAAACCTAACACTAACCCAAAACCTAACACTAACCCTAACTCTAACCCTAACCTGTACACGAACCCTAACCCGTACCCTAACCCTAACGCTAACCCGTACCCTAACCCTACCCGTAGCCTAACCCTAACTCTAACCCTAACCTAACCCTAACCCTAAACCTTACCCTAACTCGTACCCAAACGGTAAACCTAACCCGTACACTAACACTAACCCAAACCTGTACTCTAACCCTAACCCTAACACTAACCCTATCACGCACCCTAAACTTAAACCTAACCCTAACCCAAACCATAACCCTTAACCGTAACCTAACCCTAACCCATACCCTAAACCTAATCCTAACCTTAACCGTAACCCT
The DNA here is from genome assembly GCA_032313775.1 of Urocyon cinereoargenteus. Lineage (NCBI taxonomy): Eukaryota > Metazoa > Chordata > Mammalia > Carnivora > Canidae > Urocyon > Urocyon cinereoargenteus. The sequence continues at coordinate 1,046,927 of JAVLSZ010000094.1, read as the reverse complement.
AACCCGTACCCTAACACTAAAACTAACCCGTACCCTAAACCCAACCCTAAACCTAACCCGTACCCTAACCCTAACCCTAAACCTAACACTAACCCTAACCCGTACTCTAACCCTAACCCTAACGCTAACCCTAATCGTACTCTAACCCTAACCCTAACCCTCAACCTAACCCTAACCTGTACTGTAACCCTAACAGGTACCATAACCCTAAACCTAACCGGTACCCTAACCCTAACCCTAACCCTATCCGTACACTAACCCTAAACTTAACCCTAACACTAACCCTAACCCGTACTCTTATCCCAACCCTAAGCCTAAACCTAACCCTAACCCGTACTCTAACCCTATCCCGTAACCTAACACTAACCCTTACCCTAACCCTAAAACTAACCCGTACCCTAACCCTGAACGTAACTCTAACCCGTCCCCAAACCCTAACCCTAACACGTACCCTAACCCTAACCCTAACCCTAACACTATCCCTAAGCCGTACCCAAACGGTAAAACTAACCCGTACCCTAACACTAACCCAAACCCGTACTCTAACCCTAATCGTTACCCTAACACTAACCCTACCCCGTGCTCTAACCCTAATCCTAACCCAAACCCGTACCCTAACCCTAAAACTAACCCTAACACTAACCCTAACCCGTACTCTAACCCTAAACCTAACCCTAACACTAACCCTAACCCGTACTCTAACACTAACCCTAACCCTAACCCTAACCCGTACCCTAACCCTAAACCTAACCCTAACCCTAACACAAACCCTAACCCGTACTCTAACCCTAACCCTAACCGTAACCGTATTCTAACCCTAACCCTAACCCTCACACTAACTGTAACCCGTACTGTAACCCTAACCCGTACCATAACCCTAAGCCAAACCCGTACCCTAAACCTAAACCTAACCCTAACCCTAACCCTAACACTAACGCTAACACGTACTCTAACCCTAACCCGAACCCTAACCGTACTCTAACCCTAACCCTAACCCTCACCCTAACCGTAACCCGTACTGTAACCCTAACCCGTACCATAACCCTAACCCTAACCCGTAACCTAAGCCTAACCATGACCATAACCCTAACCCTAACCGGTAACCTAAACCTAACCCATACTTTTAACCTAACCCTAACCCTAACCCGTACCCTAAACCTAACCCTAACCCTAACTCGTACACTAAACCTACCCTAACCCTGACCCTAACCCTAACCCTAACCCATACACTAAGCCTAACCCATACCCTAACCCTAACCCTAAACCTAACCCTAAACCTAACCCAAAACCTAAACGTACGCCTAACCCTCTACCTAACACGTACCCAAACCTATCCAGTACCCTAACCCTAACCCTAACCCGTACGCAAAACCTAACAGTAACCGTAGCCCATACGTAGCGCTAACCCTAACCCTGACCCTAACCCGGACCCTAAACCTAACCCTAACCCTGACCCTAACACTAACCCTATCCCCTACCCTAACCCTAAACCGTACACGAAACCTAACCCTAAACCTAACCCATACCCTAACGCTAAACATAACCCTAGCCCGTACCCAAACCCTAACCTGAACCTTAACCATAACCCTAACCCATAACCTAACCCCTCCCGTAGCCTAATCCTAACTCTAACCCTAACTCCTAACCCTAAGCCGAACCGTAACCCTTACCCGAACCCGTACCCAAATGGTAAACCTAACCCATACCCTGACACTAACCCAAAACCGTACTCTCAACCTAACCATAACCCTAACCCTAACCCGCACCCTAAACTTAACCCTAACCCTAACCCAAACCATAACCCTTAACCGTAACCTAACCCTAACCCATAACCTAACCCTAACCCTAACTTTAACCATAACCCTAATCTGTACCCAAACCCTAAAACTAACCCATACCTTAACCCCTAACCTAATGCAAACCCGTACCCTAACACTAACCCTAACCCTAACCCTGACACTAAATCTAACCCTAACCCTTACACTAACCCTAACCCTAACCCAACCCGCACCCTAAACCTAATGCTAACGCGTACCCTAACCCTAAACCGTAACCTAAACTGAACCCTAACCCTAAACTTAACCCGTTCGCTAACCCTATCCCGTACCCTAAAGCTAACCCTAACCCGTATCCTAACCCTAACCTAACTCTAAGCCTAACCCGTACATTAACCCTTACCCTAACCCTAACAGTAACCCTACCCCATACTCTAAACCTAAACCTAACCCTAACCCTCACCCGTACACTTAACCTATCCCTAATCCTAACTCGTACCCTATCCCTAACCCTAAACCTGACCCTAATCCTAAGCCTAACCAGTACCCGAAAACTAACCCATACCCTAACCCTAACCATAAACCTAACCCTAACCCGTACCCTTAACCTAAACCTAATACTTGACCTAACCCATACCCAAACGGTAAAACTAACCCGTACCATAACACTAACACAAACCCGTACTCTAACCCTAACCATTACCCTAACACTAACCCTACCCGTACTCTAACCCTAACCCTAACTCTAACCGTAACCCATACCCTAAACCTAACCCTAGCCCTAACACTATCCCTACCCCGTACTCTAACTCTAACCCAAACCCTAACCCTAACCCGTACCCATAACCTAACCCTAACCCTAACACTAACCCTAACCCGTACTCTAACCGTAACCCTTACCCTAACCGTACTCTAACCCTAACACTAACCCTATCCTGTACTATAACACTAACCTTAATCCTAACCCTAACTCGTACCATAACCCTAACCCTGACCCTAACCCTAACAATAACCCTAACTCTATCCCTAACCCTACCCGTATTCTAACCCTAAACCGAACCCTCACCCTAACCCTAACCCGTACTGTAACCCTAACCCATACCATAACCCTAAACCTAATTCGTACCCTAACCCTAACCCTAATTCGAACCCTAACCCTAACCCTAACCCTACCCAAACCCTAACCCTAACCCGTATCCTAAACCTAACCCATACCCTAACCCTAAACCTAACACTAACCCGTGCTCAAACCCTATCCCATACACTAACACTAACCCTAAACCTAAGCCTTGACCTAACCCGTAACCTAACCCTAAACCTAACCCGTACCCAAACCCTAACAGTAACCCTAACCCATACCCTAACGCTAACCCTAATCCTAACCCGGACCCTAAACCTAACCCTAACCCTGACCCTAAAACTAACCCTATCGCGTACCTTATCCCTAAACCATACACGAACCCTAACCCTAAACCTAACCCATACCCTATCGCTAAACATAACCCTAGCCCATACCCAAACCCTAACCCGAACCTTAACCCTAAACCTAACCCGTACCCTAACCCTAACCGTAGCCTAATCCTAACTCTAACCCTAACCCCTAACCCTAAGCCTAACCGTAACCCTTACCCGAACCCATACCCAAATGGTAAACCTAACCCGTACCCTAACACTAACCCAAATCCGTACTCTAACCCTAACCATAACCCTAACCCTAACCTGCACCCTAAACTTAACCCTAAAGCAAACCCAAACCATGACCCTTAACCGTAACCTAACCCTAACCCATAACCTAACCCTAACCCTAACCTTAACCATAACCCTAATCCATACCCAAACCCTAAAACTAACCCATACCCTAACACCTTCCGTAAAGCTAACCCGTACCCTAACACTAACCCTAACCCTAACCCTGACCCTAAACCTAACCCTAACCCTTACACTAACCCTAACCCTAACACAACCCGCACCCTAAACCTAAACCTAACCCGTACCCTAACCCTAAACCGTAACCTAAACCGAACCCTAACCCTAAACTTAACCCGTTCGCTAACCCTATCCCATACCCTAAACCTAACCCTAACCCGTATCCTAACCTAACCTAACCCTAAGCCTAACCCGTACATTAACCCATACCCTAACCCTAACACTAACCCTACCCCGTACTCTAACCCTAATCTGTACACTTAACCTATCCCTAATCCTAACTCATACTCTAACCCTAACCCTAAACCTGACCCTAAACCTAACCCTAACCCGTACCCTAAAACTAACCGATACCCTAACCCTATCCATAAACCTAACCCTAACACTAAACCGTACCCTAAACCCAACCCTAACCCTAAACCTAACCCGTACCCTAACCCTAAATGTAACTCTAACCCGTCCCCAAACCCTAACCCTAACACGTACCCTAACCCTAACCCTAACCCTAACACTTTCCCTACCCGTACCCAAACGGTAAAACTAACCCGTACCCTAACACTAACCCAAACCCATACTCTAACCCTAACCCTTACCCTAAAACTAATCCTACCCCATACTCTAACCCTAACCCTAACCCTAACACGTACCCTAAACCTAACCCTAAACCTAACACTAACCCTAACCCGTACTCTAACCCTAACCCTAACCCTAACACTAAACCTACCCCGTACTCTAACACTAAACCTAACCCTAACCCTAACCCGTACCATAACCCTAACCCTAACCCTAACACTAACCCTAACCTGTACTCTAACCCTAACCCTAACCCTAACCCTCACCCTAAATGTAACCTGTACTGCAACCCTAACCCGTACCATAACCCTAAACCTAACCCATACCCTAAACCTAACCCTAATTCGTACCCTAACCCTAACCGTAACCCTGACCCTAACCCTAATCCTATCCCGTACCCTAAACGTAACCTGTACCCTAAACCTAACCCTAACCCTAACCCGTACCCTAAACCTAACCCTAACCCGTACCCTAAGCCTAAACCTACCCTAAGCCTGACCCTAACGCTAACCCTAACACGTACCCTAAGCCTAACCCATAACCTAACCCTAACCCTAACACTAACACTAAACATACCCCGTACTCTAAACCTAACCCTAAACCTAACCCGTACCTGTACACTAAACCTAACCCTAACACTAACGCTAACACTAACCCTAATCCGTACTCTAACCCTAACCCTAACCCAACACTAACCCTAACCCGGACTCTAACTCTAACCCTAACCATAACCGTATTCTAAACCTAACCCTAAACCTCACCCGTACTGTAACCCTAACCCGTACCATAACCCTAACCCTAACCCGTACCCTAACCCTAACCCTAAATCCTACCCTAACCCTAACGCTAACCCTGACCCTAACGCTAACCCTAACCCGTACCCTAAAACTAACCCTTACCCTAACCCTAAACTTAACCCTAACATTAACCCTACCCCGTACTCTAACACTAAACCTAACACTAACCCGAACTCTAACCCTAACCCTAACCCGTACCCTAACCCTAACCCTAATTCGTACCCTAACCATAACCCTAAACCTGACCCTAACCCTAACCCGTACCCTAAACCTAACCCATACACTAACCCCAAACCTAACCCTAACCTGTACCCTAAACTTAACCCTAACCCGCACCCTAACCCTAATCTTAACCTGTACCCTAAGCCTAACCCATATCCTAACGCTAACCCTAATCCTAACCCTAACCCTAACCCATTCCTAAACCTAACCCTAACCCTTGAACTAACCCGTACCCAACCCTATCCCGTAACTTAACCCTAACCCTAACCCGCACCCTAAACCTAAACCTAACCTTAACACTAACCATAACCATTAGCCGTACCCTAACCCTAACCCATACCCTAACCCTAACCCTAAACTTAACCGTAACCCTGACCAGTACCCTTACCCTAAAATTAACCCGTACCCTAACCCCAACCCTATTCCTAACCCATACCCTAACCCTAACCCTAACCCGAACTCTAACCCACACATAAACCTAACCCTAAACCGTAACCTAAGCATAACCCTAACCCTAAACTTTAACCCTACGCTAACCCTATCCCGTACCCTAAACCTAACCCTAACTCGTAACCTAACCCTAAATCTAACACTAAGCCTAACCCGTACATTAACCCTAACTCTAATCCTAACAGTAACACTAACCTACCCCATACTCAAACCCTAACCCTAACCCTTAACCCTAACCCGTACCCTAACACTAACCCTAATCCTAACCCTAACAATATCCCTACCCTGTACCCTAAACCTAACCCAAACCCTAACCCTAAACCGTACTCTAACCCTAACCCTTACCCTAGCCGTATTCTAAGCCTAACACTAACCCTCACCCTAACCCTATCCCTTACCCTCAACCTAACCCATACCCTAACCCTAAACCTAACCCTAACCTGTACCCTAAACCTAACCCTAACCCTAACCCTATCCATACAGTAACCCTAACCCTAACCCTAAAACTAACCCTAACCAAAACTCTAACCCTAAACCTAACCCTAAAGCTAACCCTAACCCGTACTCTAACCCTAACCTGTACCCTAACACTAACCCTCACCGTAACCCTAAACCTAACCCGTACCCCAACCCTAACCCTAACACGTGCCCTAACCCTAACCCTAACCCGCACATTAAAACTAACCCTAACCCTAGACCTAACACGTACACTAAAACTATGCCGTACCGTAAACTTAACCCTAACCCGTACCATAACCCTAACACTAACCCTAACACTAACCCTAATCCTAACCCTAACCCTAAACCATAGACTAACACTAACCCGAACCCTAACCCTAATCCTAACCCTAAATGTACCCTAACCCTAACCCTAACCCTAACCCTAACACTAACCCTAACCCATACTCTAACTTAACCCTAACCCTAAACCTAACCCTTCCCCTACTCTAACCCTAACCCTAACCCTAACACTAACCATAACACTAACACTAACCCTAACCCGTACTCTAACCCTAACCCTAACCTTAATCCTAAACCTAACCCTAACCGGTACTCTAACCCTATCCCGTACCCTAACACTAACCCTTACCCTAACCCTAAACCTAACCCGTACCCTAACCCTAAACGTAACCGTAACCCGTACCCAAACCCTAACCCTAACACATACGCTAACTCTAACTCTAACACTTACCCTAACCCCTACCCAAACGGTAAACCTAACCCGTACCCTAACACTAACCCAAACCCGTACTCTAACCCTAAGCCTATCCCTAACACTAACCCTTCTCCGTATTCTAACACTAACCCTAACCCTAACCCTAACACTAACTCTAACCCTAACACTAACCCTAACCCATTCTCTAACCCTAACCCTAACACTAACACTAACCCTACCCCGTACTCTAACACTTACCCTAACCCTAACCCTAATTCGTACCCTAACCCTAACCCTAATTCGTACCCTAACCCTTACCCAAAATCGGACCCTAACCCTAACCCTAGACTGTAACCTAAACCTAACCCATAAGCTAACCCTAAACCTAATCCTTACCTGGACCCTAAACCTAACCCTAAACCGTACACTAACCATAATCCTAACCCGTACCCTAAGCCTAAACCATACCCTAACCCTAACCCTAATACTAACCCTAACCCTAACCCGTACCTAAACCTAACCCTAACCCTTGACCTAACCCGTACCCAACCCTATCCTGTAACCTAACCCTAACCCTAACCTGTACCCAAACCCTAACAGTAATCCTAACCCACACCGTAGCGCTAACCCTAACCCTAACCCTCACCCTACCTGCACCCTAAAACTAAACCTAACACTAACACTAACCATAACCATTACCGTACCCTAAACCTACCCCAAACACTAACCCTAACCGTAAACTTAACCGTAACCCTGACCCGTACCCTAAACCTAAAATTAACCCGTACACTAACCCCAACCCTATCCCTAACCTGTACCCTAACCCTTACCCTAAACCTAACCCTAACCCAAAACCACACCTAAACCTAACCCTAACCCGTAAACTAAACCTAACCCTAACCCTAACTTAACCCCTACGCTAACCCTATCCCGTACCCTAAATCTAACCCTAACCCGTAACCTAACCCTAAACCTAACCCTAAGCCTAACCCGTACATTAAACATAACCCTAACACTAACACTAACCCTACCCCGTACTCTAACCCTAAACCTAACTCTAACCCTAACCCGTACCCTAACCCTAACCCTAACCCTAACACTAACCCTACCCCGTACTCTAACCATAACCCAAAACCTAACCCTAACCCGTACCATAACCATAACCCGAACCCTAACCGTTACCCTAACCCTAACCCTAACCCTAACCATACTCTAACCCTAACTCTAACCCTCACCCTAACTCTAACCCGTACTCTAACCCTAAACCGTACCATAACCCTAACCCTTACCCTAAACTTAACCGTAACCCTGACCCGTACCCTAACCCTAAAACTAACCCGTACCCTAACCCCAACCCTATCCCTAACCTGTACCCTAACCCTATCCCTAACGCTAACCCTGACCTAAACCTAACCCTAACCCATACCCTAACCCTAACCCTCACCTAAACCTAATCCTAACCCATACCCTAACCCTAACCCGTAACCTAAACCTAAACCTAAACCTAAACTTATCCGTACGCTAACCCTATCTCGTACCCTAAGCCTAACCCTATCCCGTACCCTAACCCTAACCCTAAACCTAACCCTAACCCGTACCCTAAACCTAACCCGTAACCTAAACCTAAACCTAACCCTAAACTTAACCCGTACACTAACCCTATCCCATACCCTAAACCTAACCCTAACCCATACCCTAATCCCAACCCTAACCCTAACCTGTACCCTAACCCTATCCCTAACGCTAACCCTGACCTAAACCTAACCCTAACCCATACCCTAACCCTAACCCTCACCTAAACCTAAACCTAACCCGTACCCTAACCCTAACCCGTAACCTAAACCTAAACCTAACCCTAAATTTAACCCGTATGCTAACCCTATCCCGTACCCTACACTTAACCCTAACACATACTCTAGCCCTATCCCGTAGCCTAACACTAACTCTAACCCTAACCCCTAACCCTAAGCCTAACCCTTAACCTAACCCGTACCCAAACGGTAAAACTAACCCATACCCTAACAGTAACCCAAACTAGTACTCTAACCCTAACCCTAACCCTAACCCTAAACCGCACCCTAAACTTAACCCTAACCCTAATCATAACCCTTAACTGTACATAAACCTAACCCTAACCCATACCCTAACCCTAACACTGACCCTAACCCTAACCCGTACCCTAACCCTAACCCGTACCCTAACCCTAAAACTAACCCTATCCGTACTCTAACCCTAACCCTAACCCTACCCCGTACTATAACCCTAATCCTAATTCTAACCCTAACCCGTACCCTAACCCTAAACCTAACCCTAACACTAACCCTACCCCGTACTCTAACCCTAACCCTAACCCTAACCGTAACCCTAACCCGTACCCTAAACCTCACCCTAACCCTAACTCGTTCCCTAACCCTTACCCTGACCCTAACCCTAACCCTAACCCGTACCTAAACCTAACCCATACCCTAACCATAACCCTAAACTTAACCCTAACCCCATCCCGTACCCTAAACCTAACCTTAACCCTTGTCCTATCCCGTACCCAACCCTAACTCCTACCCTAACACGTACCCAAACCCTAAGAGTAACCCTATCCCATACCCTAGCGCTAACCCTAACCCTAACCCTAAGCCTAAACCGCACCCTAAACCTATACCTAACCGTAACCCTAACCATAACCCTTACCCGTACCCTAACCCTAACCCATAACCTAACACTAACCCTAACCTGACCCTGACCCTAAACCTAACCCTAACCCGTACCCTAAGCCTAACCCGCACCTAAACCTAACCCTAACCCGTACCCTAACCCTAACCCGTAACCTAACCTAAACCTAACCCTAAACTTATCCCGTACACTAACCCTATCCCGTACCCTAAACCTAACCCTAACCTGTACACTAAACCTAACCCTAACCCTAACCCTATCCGTACACTAACCCTAATCCTAACCCTAACCCTAAGACTAACCCTAACACATACTCTAAACCTAAACCTAACCATAAAGCTAACCTTAACCCGTACTCTAACACTAACCCGTACCGTAACACTAACCCTTACCCTAACCCTAAACCTAGCCCGTACCCTAACCATAAACGTAATCCTAACCCGTACCCAAACCGTAACCCTAACACGTACCCGAACCCTAACCCTAAGCTGCACACTTAAGCTAACCCTAACCCTAGACCTAACACGTACACTAAACCTATCCCATACCATAACCTTAACCCTAACCGATACCGTAACCCTAACACTAACCCTAAACCTAACCCTAACCCTAACCCTAACACGTAGACTAACCCTAACCCGAACCCTAACCCTAACCCTAACCCTAAAAGTACCCTAACCCTAACTCTAACCCTAACACTAACCCTAACCCGTACTCTAACTTAACCCTAAACCTAAACATAACCCTTCCCGTACTCTAACCCTAACCCTAACTCTAATACTAACCATAACCCTAACACTACCCGTAACCCGTACTCTAACCCTAACCCTAACCCTAAACCTAACCCTAACCCGTACTTTAACCCTATCCTGTACCCTAACACTAACCCTTACCCTAACCCTAAACCTAACCCATACCCTAACCCTAAACGTACCCCTAACCCGTACCCAAACCCTAACCCTAACACGTACCCTAACCCTAACCCTGACACTAAACCTAACCCTAACCCGTACCCTAACCGTAACCCTAACCATAAACTTATCCGTACTCTAACCCTAACCCTAACCATAACACTAACACTAACCCTAACCCGTATTCTAACCCTAACCCTAACCCTAAACGTAACCCTAACCCATACTCTAAACCTAACCCATACCCTAACACTAACCCTAACCCTAACACTATCGCTAACCCGTACTCTAACCCTAAACCTAAACCTAAGTCTAACCCTAACCCATATTATAACCCTAAACCTAACCCTAACCCTAAACCTAACCCTAACCCGTACTCTAACCCTATACCATAGCCTAACACTAACTCTAACCCTAACCGCTAAACCTAACCCTAACCCAAACCCTTACCCTACCCATACCCAAACGGTAAACCTAACTCGTACCCTAACACTAAACCAAACCCGTACTCTAACCCTAACCCTAACACTAACCATAACCCTAAACCGCACCCTATACTTAACCCTAACCCTAAACCTAACCATAACACTTAACCGTAACCTAACCCTAACCCTAACTCGTATCCTAACACTAACACTGACCCTAAACCTAACCCGTACACTAACCCTAACCCGTACTCTAACCCTAACACTAACTCTAACTCTAACCCGTAACCTAACCCTAAACCTAACCCTAACAATAACCCTACCCCGTATTCTAACCCTAACCCTAACCCTAACACTAACCCGTACCCTAAACCTAACCCTAACCCTAACTCATACCCTAACCCTAAACCTAACACTGTCCCTAAACCAAACCCTAACCCGTGCCGTAAACCTAACCTATACCCTAACCCTAACCCTAAACCTAACCCTAAATATATCCGGTACCCTAAACCTAACCCTAACCCTTGTCCTAACCCGTACCCAACCCTATCCCGTACCCTAACCCTAACCCTAACCCGTACCCAAACCCTAAGAGTAACCCTAACCCATACCCTAGCGCTAACCCTAAACGTAACCCTAGCCTAACCCGCACCCTAAACCTAAACCTAACCATAACCCTAACCATAACCCTTACCCGTACCCTAACCCTAACCCTAAAACTAACCCGTACCGTAACCCCAAACCTAACCCTAACCCGTACCATAACCCTATCCCTAATCCTAACCCTGACCCTAAACCTAACCCTAACTCGTACCCTAACCCTAACCCGCACCTAAACCTAACCCTAACCCGTACCCTAACCCTAACCCGTAACCTAAACCTAAACCTAACCCTAAACTTTTCCCGTACGCTAACCCTATCCCGTAACCTAAACCTAACCCTAACCTGTACCCTAACCCTAACACTAACCCTAACCCTAACCCTAACCCTATCCGTACACTAACCCTAACCCAAACCCTAAGACTAACCCTAACCCATACTCTAACCCTAACCCTAACCCTAAACCTAACCCTAACCCGTACTCTAACCCTACCCCGTACCTTAACACTAACACTTACCCTAACCCTAAACCTAACCCGTACCCTAACCTTCAACATAACCAGAACCAGAACCCAAACCCTAAACCTAACACATACCCTAACAATAACCCGCACACGAAAACTAACCCTAACCCTAGACCTAACACGTACACTAAACCTATCATGTAACGTAACCTTAACCCTAACCTGTACCATAACCCTAACACTAACCCTAACCCTAACCCTAACCCTAACACTAACCCTAACCCATACTCTAACTAAACCCTAACCCTAAAGCTAACCCTAACCCGTATTCTAACCTAACCCGAACAATAACACTAACCATAAACCTAACAGTAAACCTAACCCGTACTCTAACCCTAAACCTAACCCTAACACTAACCCTAACCCCCTACTATAACCCTAACCCTAAACCTAACCCTATCCCTAACCCTAACTCGTACCGTAACCCGAACCCCTACCCTAACCCTAACCCTAAACCTAACACTAACCCTGACCCTAACCCTAAACCTAATCCCGTACCCTAACCCTGACACTAACCCGCATCTAAACCTGACCCTTAAAGTAGACCTAACCCGTACCCTAACCCTAACCCGTACCCTAACACTAAACCTAACCCTAACACTAAACCGTACCATAAACCTAACACTAACCCTAACCCGTACCCTAACCCTAACCCGTACCCTAAACCTAACTCGATGCCTAACCCTAACCCACACCCTAAACCAAACCCTAACCCTAGACCTAACCCGTAGCCTAAACCTATCCCGTACCCTAACCCTAATGCTAACCTGTCCCTAACCCTAGACCTAACACGTACACTAACTCTAACCCGTACCCTAACACTAACCCTAACCTAAACCTAAACCGTACTCTAACCCTAACCCGAACACTGCCACTAACCATAATCCTATCCCTATCCCGTACACTAAACCTAACCCTAACCCGTACTCGTACCCTAACCCTAACCCTAACTCTAACCATAACAATAACTCTACCCTGGACTATAACACTAACCCAAACCCTAATCCTAACCCGTACCCTAACCTGTAACCTAACCCTAACCCTAACCTATATGCTAACACGTACCATGACTCTAACCCTAATCCTAACCCTAACCCTAAACCTAAACCATACCCTACCCCTCACCCTAACCCATATCATAACCCTAACTCGTACCCTAACCCTAACACTTACCCGAACCCCTAACCCTAACACTAACCCATACCCTAAACCTAACCCTAACCCTAACTCGTACACTAATCCTAACCCTAACCCTGACCCTAACCCGCACCATAAACCTAAACCTAACCCAAACCCTAACCATAAACCTTACCCTACACTAACCCTAAAATTAACCCGTATCCTAACCCCAAACCTAACCCGTACCCTCACCCTAACCCTAACCCTAACCCACACCTAAACCTAACCCTAACCTGTAACCTAAACCTAAGCCTAACCCTAAACTTAACCCGTACGCTAACCCTATCCCGTACCCTAAACCTAACCCTAATCCGTAACCTAACCCTAAACCTAACCATAAGCCTAACCCGTACATTAACCCTAACCCTAACCCTAACACTAACCCTACACCGTACTCTAACCCTAACCCTAAATCTAACCCTAAACCGTACCCTAACCCTAACCCTACCCCTAACACTAACTCTAACCCGTACTCCCTAACCCTAACCCTAACCCTAACCCTAACCCTAACCGTACTCTAACCCTAACCCTAAACCTCAACCTAACCCTAACCGTAATGTAACCCTAATCCGTACCATAATCCTAACCCTAACCCTAACCTTAAGCATAAACATGACCCGTACCCTAACCCAAAATCTAACCCGTACCCTAACCCCAACCCTAACCATAACCATAACTCTTACCCGTACCCTAACCCTAACCCAAACCCTAACCCTAACCTGAACTTAACCGTAACCCTGAACCGTAACCTAACCCTAAAATTAACCCGTACGCTAACCCTATCCCGAACACTAAACCTAACTCTAACCCGTAACCTAACCCTAAACCTAACCCTAAGACTAACCCGTATATTAACGTTAACCCTAACCCTAACACTCACCCTACCCTGTACTCTAAACCTAACCCTAAATCTAACCCTAAGTCGTACCCCAACCCTAACCCTAACCCTAACCCTAACTCTAAACCTAACCCGTACTCTAACCCTAACCCTAACCCTAACCCTAACCCGTAGACTAAACCTAACCCGAACCCTAACCCAAACCCTAACCCTAAATGTACCCTAACCCTAACCCGTACCCTAACACTAACCCATACCCTAACACTAACCCTTACACTAACCCTAAACCTAACCCATACCCTAACCCTAAACATAACCCTAACCCGTACCCAAACCCTAACCCTAACACGTACCCTAACCCTAACCCTAACCCTAACCCGCACACTAAACCTAACCCTAACCCTAGACCTAACACATACACTAACCCTTCCTGAACTGTAAACTTAACCCTAACCCGTACCGTAACCCTAACACTAACCCTAACCCTAACCCTAACCCTAACCCGTACACTAACCCTAAACCTAATCATAAACTTACCCTAACGCTAACCTTAACCCTAACCATAACACTAACCCTAACCCGTACTCTAACCTAACCCTAACCCTAAACCTAATCCTAACCCGAACTCTAACCCTAACCTTAACCCTAACACTAACCATAACCCTAACACTAAACCTAACACGTACTCTAACCCTAACCCGTACCCTAACACTAACCCTAACCCTAACCCTGACCCTAAACCTAACCCTAACCCTTACACTAACCCTAACCCTAACCCAACCCGCACCCTAACCTAACCCTAACCCGTAACCTAACCCAAAACCATAACCTAAACTGAACCCTAACCCTAAACTTAACCCGTTCACCAACCCTATCCCGCACTCTAAACCTAAACTTAACCCGTATCCTAACCCTAACCTAACCCTAAGCCTTAACCGTACATTAACCCTTACCCAAACCATAACACTAACCGTACCCCGTACTCTAACCCTAACCCTAACCCTAACCCTAACCCTAACCCATACCCTTAACCTATCCCTAACACTAACTCATACCCCAACCCTAACCCTAAACCAGACCCTAATCCTAACCCTAACCCGTACCCTAAACCTAACCCATACCCTAACCCTAACCCTAAACCTAACCCTAACCCTAACCCGTACCCTAAACCTAACCCTAACCCTTGCCCTAACCCGTACCCAAACTTATCCCGTACCCTAAACCTAACCCTAACCCGTACCCAAACCCTAACAGTAACCCTAACCCCTACGCTAGCGCTAACCCTAACCCTAACCCTAAGACAAACCCGCACCCTAAACCTAAACCTAACCCTAACCTTAACCATAAACCTTACCCGTACCCTAACCCTAACCCATACCCTAACACTAACCCTAAACTTAACCGTAACCATAACCTGTACCCTAACCCTAAAACTAACCCGTACCCTACCCCAACCCTAACCCTAACCCGTACCATAACCCTATCCCTAACCCTAACCCTGACCCTAAACCTAACCTTAACCCGTACCCTAACCCTAACCCGCACCTAAACCAAACCCTAACCCGTACCCTAACTCTAACCCATAACCTAAACCAAACCATAAACCTAAACTTAACCCGTACACTAACCCTATTCTGTACCCTAAACCTAACCCTAACCCGTACCCTAACCCTAACCCTAACCCTATCCCTAACCCTAACCCTAACCGTACACTAACCCTAACCCTAACCCTAACACTAAACCTATCCCGTATTCTAACCATAAACATAACCCTAAACCTAACCCTAACCCGTGCTCTAACCCTATCCCATACCCTAACACTAACCCTTATCCTAACCCTAAACCTAACCCGTACCCTAACCGTAAACGTAAACCTAACCCCTGCTCAAACCCTAACACTAACACGTACCCTAACCCTAACACTAAACCTAACCCTTACCCTATCCCGTAACCAAACAGTAAACCTAACCCGTACCCTAACACTAACCCAAACCCGTACTCTAAACCTAACCCTAACCCTAAAACTAACCCTACCCCGTACTCTAAAACTAACCCTAACCCTAACCCGTACCCTAACTCACACCCTAACCCTAACCCTAACACTAACTCTAACCCGTACTCTAACCCTAACCCTAACCCTAACACTAACCCTACCCCGTACTCTAACACTAACCGTAATCCTAACCCTAACTCGTAACCTAACCTTAAACCTAACCCTAACACTAACCCTATCCCGTACTCCATCCCTAACCCTAACCCTAACCCTAAACGTATTCTAACCCTAACCGTAACCCTCACCCTAACCCTAACCCGTACTGTAACCTTAACCCATACCATAACCCTAAACCTAACCCGTACCCTAACCCTAACCCTAATTCATACCCTACCCTAAGCCTAACCCTGACCCTAACCCTAACCCTAACCGGTATCCTAAACCTAACCCATACCCTAACCCTAAACCTAACCCTAAATCGTACCCTAAACCTAACCGTAAACCGTACACTAACTCTAACCCTAACCCTAACCCTGACCCTAACCCTAACCCTACCCCGTACCCTAGCCTAACCCATACCCTAAACTTAAACCTAATCCTAACCCTAACCCTCAACCGTACCCTAAACCTAACCCTAACCCTTGACCTAACCCGTAACCTAAACATAACCCTAACCAGTACCCAAACCCTAACAGTAAACCTAATCCATACCTTAGCGCTAACACTTACCCTAAACCTAACTCTAACCCTGACCCGTACCCTAACCCTAAAATTAACCCATACCCTAACCCCAACCCTAAACCTAACCCTAACCCGTACCCTAAAACTAACCCTAACCCTAACCCTAACACGATCCCTACCCCGTACTCTAACCATAACACAAACCCTAACCCTAACCCGTAATCTAACCCTAACCCTAAACCTAACACTAACACTAACCCTAACCCGTACTCTAAACCTAACCCTAACTCTAACCGTAACCCTAACCGTACTCTAACCTTACACTAACCCTCACATTAACCCTAACCGTACTGTAACCCTAACCCGTACAATAACCCTAACCCTAACCCTAAACTTAACCATACCCTGACCCATAACCTAACCCTAAAACTAACCCGTACCCTATCACCAACCCTAACCCTAACCCGTACCCTAACCCTAACCGTAAACTAACCCTAACCCTCACCTAAACCTAACCCTAACACGTACCCTAACCCTAACCCGTAACCTAAACCTAACCCTAACCCTAAACTTAACCCGTACGCTAATCCTATCCTGTACCCTAAACCTAACCCTAACCCGTACCCTAACCCTAACCCTAACCGTACTCTAACCCTAACACTAACCCTCTCCCTAACCCTAACCGTACTGAAACCCTAACCCGTACATTAACCCCAACCCTAACCCGTACCCGTACCCTACCCCTAACCCATACCGTAACCCACCTCTAAACCTAACCCTAACCCGCAACCTAACCCTAAACCTAACCGAAGCCTAACCCCTACATTAACCCTAACCCTAACAATAACACTAACCCTACCACGTACTCTAACCCTAACCCTAACTCTAACCCTAACCCGTACACTAACCCTAACCCTAACACTAACCCTAACCCAAACTCTAACCCTAAACCTAACCCTAACTCTGACCCTAACCGTACTCTAACCCTAACACTAACCCTCACCTTAACCCTAAAAGTATTGTAACCCTAACCCGTACAATAACCCTAACCCTAACCCGTACCCTAAACCTAACACGTAACCTAAACCTAACCCTAAACCTTAACTTAACCCGTACGCTAAACCTATCCTGTACCCTACACCTAACCGTAACCCTAACCCTATCCGTACTCTAACCCTAACCCTAACCCTACACTGTACTCTAACCCTAACCCTAACTCTAACCCTAACCCGTACCCTAACCCTAAAACTAACACTAACACTAACCCGAACCCGTACTCTAAAACTAACCCTAACCCTACCGTAAACCTAACCCGTACTCTAAACCTAACCCTAACCCTAACTCTTACCCTAACACTAACCCTACACTGACCCTAACCCTAAACCTAACCCATACCCTAAACCTAACCCATACACTAACCCTAAACCTAAACTTAACCCTAAACCTATCCCGTACACTAAACCTAACCCTAACCCTTGCCCTAACCCGTACCCAACCCTATCCCGTACCCTAACCCTAACCCTAACCCGTACCCAAACACTAAGAGTAAACCTAACCCATACCCTAGCGCTAACCCTAAACCTAACCCTAACCAAAACACTAATCCGCACCCTAAACCTAAAACTAACCCTAACCCTAACCATAACCCTTACCCGTACCCTAACCCTAACCCATAACCTAACCCTAACCCTATACTTAACCGTAACCCTGACCCGTACCCTAACCCTAAAATTAACCCGTACCCTAACCCTAACCCTAACCCTAAACCTAACCCAAACCCTAACCCTAACCCTAACCTAAACAAACCTAACACTAACCCTACCCCGTATTCTAACCATAACACAAAACCTAACCCTAACCCATACCCTACCCCTAACCTAACCCTAACCCTAAAACTAACCCTAACCTGTACTCTATCCCTAACCTTAACCCTAACCCTAACATAACCGTACTCTAACCCTAACACTAACCCTCACCTAACCCTAACCGTACTATAACCCTAACCCGTACTTTAACCCTAACCCTAACCCTAAACTTAACCGTAACCCTGACCCCTACCCAAACCCTAAAATTAACCCGTACCCTAACACCAACCCTAAACCTAACCCGTACCCTAACCTTATCCCTAACGCTAACCCTGACCCAAACCTAACCCTGACTCGTACCCAAACCCTAACCCTAACCCTAAACCTCACCTATACCTAACCCTAACCCGTACCCTAACCCTAACCCGTAAACTAAACCTAACCTTAACCCTAAACTTAACCCGTACGCTAACCCTTTCCTGTACCCTAAACCTAACCCTAACCTGTACCCTAACCCTAACCCTAACCCTAACCCTAACCGTACTCTAACCCTAACACTAACCCTCTCCCTAACCTTAACCATACTGTAACACTAACCCGTACCCTAACCCCATCACTAAACCGAACCCGTACCCTAACCCTAACCCTAACCCTAACCCACACCTAAACCTAACCCTAACCCGTAACCTAAGCCTAACTCTAACCCTAAACTTAACCCGTACGCTAACTCTATCCCGTACCCTTAACCTAACCCTAACCCGTAACCTAACCCTAAACCTAACCCTAAGCCTAACCCGTATATTAACCCGAACCCTAACACTAACACCAACCCTACAACGTACTCTAACCCTAACCCGAACTTTAACCCTAACCCGTATCCTAACCCTAACCCTAACCCTAACCCTAACACTAACCCTACCCCAGACTCTAACCCTAACACAAACCCTAACCCTAACTCGTACCCTAACCCTAACCCTAACCTTAAACCTAACACTAACCCTAAACCGTACTCTAACCCTAACCCTAACCCTAACCCTAACCCTGACCCTAAACCTAACACTAACCCTAACCCAAACTCTAACCCTAAACCTAACCCTAACCCTGACCCTAACCGTACTCTAACCCTAACACTAACCCTCACCCTAACCCTAACCGTACTGTAACCCTAACCCATACAATAACCCTAACCCTAACCCGTAACCTAAACCTAACCCGTAACCTAACCTAACACTAACCCTAAACTTAACCCGTACGCTAACCCTATCCTGTACGCTAAGCCTAACCGTAACCCGTACCCTAACCCTAACCCTAACCCTAACCCTAACCCTAACCCTAACCCAATCCGTACTCTAACCCTAAACCGAACCCTAACCCGCACCCTAAACTTAACCCTAACCCTAACCCAAAACATAACCCTTAACCGTAACCTAACCCTAACCCATACCCTAACCCTAACCCTACCCTAACCTTAATCATAACCCTAACCCGTACCCTAACCCTAAAACTAACCTGTACCCTAATCCCAACCCTTACCCTAACCCGTACCCTAACACTAACCCTAACCCTAACCTGTACCCTAACCCATACCATAAACCTAGCCCTAACCCTAACCTGAAACCTAAACCATACCCTACACCTACCCCTAACCCGTACCCTAACACTAACCTGTACACAAACCTAACCCTAACCCCTAACCCTAACCCTGACCCTAACCCTAAACCTAACCCGTACCCTAACCCTAAACCGTACACTAAACCTAACCCGAACCCTAACTCGTACACTATCCCTAAACCTAACCGTGACCCTAACCCTAACCCTAACCCGTACCCTAACCCTAACACTAACCCTAACCCTAACACTAACCCGTACACTAACCCTAAACCTAACCCGTACCCTAACCCTAACACTAACCCTAACCCTAACCCGATGCCTAACCCTAACCCACACCCTAAACCTAACCCTAACCCTAGAACTAACCCATACCCTAACCCTATCCCGTACACTAACCCTAACGCTAACCCGTACCATAACCCTAACACTAACACTAACCCAAATCCTAAACCTATCCCGTACACTAACCCTAACCCTAACCCTAAACTGTACCCTAACCCTAACCCGTAGGCTAACCCTAACCCTAACCCTAACCCCTAAACCTACCATAACCCTAACCCTTACCCTAACCCGTACCCTAACCCTAAAACTAACCCGTACCGTAACCCTAACCCTAACCCTAACCCGTACCATAACCTTATCCCTAATCCTAACCCTGACCCTAAACCTAACCCTAACCTGTACCCTAACCCTAACCCGCACCTAACTCTAACCCTAACCCTAACCCGTACCCAAACCCTAAGAGTAACTCTAACCCATACCCTAGTGGTAACCCTAACCCTAACCCTTACCGTAACACTAACTCGCACCCTAAACCTAAACCTAACCCTAACCCTAACCATAACCCTTACCCGTACCCTAACCCTAAGCCATACCTTAACCCTAACCCTAAACTTAACCGTAACCCTGACCCATAACCTAACCCTAAAATTAACCCATATCCTAACCCCAACCATAACTCTAACCCTAACCCATACCCTAACCCTAACCCGGACCTAAACCGTACCCTAACCTGTACCCTAAACCTAAACAGTAACCTAAACCTAAACCTAACCCTAAACTTATCCCGTACACTAACCCTATCCCGTACCCTAAACCTAACCCTAACCTGTAACCTAAACTTAACCCTAACCCTAACCCTATCCGTACACTAAACCTAACCCTAACCCTATCCCATACTCTAACCCTAACACTAACCCTAACACTAACACTAACCCTAACTTGTACTCTAACCCTAACCCTAACCCTAAATGTAACCCTAACCCGTAATCTAACCCTAACCTGTACCCTAACACTAACCTTAACCCTAACACTATCCCTAACCCATACCCTAACCCAAAACGTAACCCTAACCCGTACCCAAACCCTAACCCTAACACGTACCCTAACCCTACCCTATCCTGCACACTAAAACTGACCCTAACCCTAGACCTAACACGTACACTAAACCTATCCTGTACCGTAACATTAACCCTAACCCGTAGCATAACCTTATTCCTAATCCTAACCCTGACCCTAAACCTAACCCTAACCTGTACCCTAACCCAAACCCGCACCTAAACCTAACCCTACCCCGTACCCTAACTCTAACCCATAACCTAAACCTAACCCTAACCGTAAACTTAACCCATACACTAATCCTATCCCGTACCCTAAACCTAACCCTAACCCGTACCTTAACCCTAACTGTAACCCTAACCCTATCCGTACACTAACCCTAACCCTAACACTAACACTAACCCTAACTCGTACTCTAACCCTAACTCTAAACCTCACCCTAACTCGTAGTTTAACCCTATCCCGTACCCTAACACTAACCCTTACCCTAACCCTAAACCTAACCAGTACACTAACCCTAAACGTAACTCTAACCCGTCCCCAAACCCTAACCCTAACACGTACCCTAACCCTAACCCTAACACTTTCCCTAACCCGTACCCAAAGGGTAAAAATAACCTGTACCCTAACACTAACCCAAACCCGTACTCTAACCCTAACCCTTACCGTAACACTAACCCTACACCGTACTCTAACCCTAACCCTAACCCTAACCCGTACACTAACCCTAACACTAACCCTAACCCTAAAACTAACCCTAACCCGTACTCTAACCCTAACCCTAACCCTAACACTAACCCTACCCCGTATCTAACACTAACCCTAACCCTAACCCTAACCCTTACCCTATCCCTAACCCTAACCCTAACCCTAACCCTAACCCTAACACTAACCCTATCCCGTACTCTAACCCTAACCCTAACCCTAACCGTATTCTAACCCTATCCCTAACCCTTACCTTAACCGTAACCCGTACTTAACCCTAACCCGTACCATAACCCTAACCCTAACCCGTACCCTAACCCTAACCCTAATTCGTACCCTAACCCTAACCGTAACCCTGACCCTAACCCTATCCCGTACCCTAAACCTAACCTGTACCCTAACACTAAACCTAACACTAAAAAATAAAAAAAAAAATAAACCTAACCCTAAACCGTACCCTAAACCTATCCCTAACCCATACCCTAACTCTAAACCTACCCTAAACTTGACCCTAACCCTAACCCTAACACGTACCCTAAGCCTAACCCATAACCTAAACCTAACAACCCTAACACTAACACCAAACCTAACCCGTACTCTAACCCTAACCCTAAACCTAACCCGTACCCGTACACTAAACCTAACCCTAACCCTAACCCTAACACTAACCCTAACCCGTACTCTAAACCTAACACTAACCCTAACCCTAACCCTAACCCGAACTCTAACCCTGACCCTAACCCTAACCCAAACACTAACCCTAACCTGTACTTTTTTTTAATTTTTTTTAAATTTTTTTTTCCTAACCTGTACTCTAACTCTAACCCTAACCCGAACCGTAACCTAACCCTATCCCTAACCCTCACCCTAACCCTAACCCGTACTGTAAACCTAACCCGTACCATAACCCTAACCCTAACACGTACCCTAACCCTAACCCTAATTCGTACCCTAACCCTAACCCTAACCCTGACCCTAACCCTAACCCTAACCCGTACCCTAAACCTAACCCATACCCTAAACCTAAACCTAAACCTAACCCTAACCCTATCCCGTACCATAAACCTAACCCTAACCCTTGTCCTAACCTGTACCCAACCCTATCCCGTACACTAACCCTAACCCTAAACCGTACCCAAACCTTAGAGTAACACTAACCCATACCCAAGCGCTAACCCTAAACCTAACCCTAAGCCTAACCCACACCCAAAACCTAAACCTAACCGTAACCCTAACCATAACTCTTACCCATACCCTAACCCTAAACCATAACCTAACACTAACCCTAACATTAAACGTAACCCTAACCCGTACCATAACCCTAAAAATAACCCGTACTGTAACCCCAACCCTAACCCTAATCCTAACCCTGACCCTAAACCAAACCCTAATCCGTACCCAAACCCTAAACATAACACGTACCCTAACCCTAACACTAACCCTAAACCTTACCCTAAGCCATACCCAAACGGTAAACCTAACCAGTACCCTAACACTAAACCAAACCAGTACTCTAACCCTAACCCTAACCATAACCATAACCATAACCCGCACCCTAAACTTAACAGTAACCCTAACCCTAACCATAACCCTTAACCGTAACCTAACCCTAACCCATACCCTAACCCTAACCCTAACCTTAACCGTAACCTTAACCCATAACCTAACCCCAAAACTAACCCGTACCCCAACCCCAACCCTAAGCCTAACCCATACCCTAACACTAAACTTAACCCTAACCCTGACCCTAAACCTAACCCTAACCATTACACTAATCCTAACCCTTACCCTAACCCACACACAAAACCTAACCCTAACCCGAAACCTAGTCCCTCACCCGTGACCTAAACCTAACCATAACCCTAAACTTAACCCATAAGCTAACCCTATCCCGTACCTGAAACCTAACCCTGACCCGAATCCTAACCCTAAACCTAACCCTAAGCCTAAACGGTACATTAATCCCAACCTAACCCTAACATTAACCCTACCACTTACTCTAACCCTAACCCTAACCCTAACACTAATCCTACCCCGTATTCTGACCCTAACCCTAACCCTAAACCTAACCGTACTCTAACCCTAACTCTAACCCTCACCCTAACCCTAACCCGTACTGTAACCAAACCCGTCCTATAACCCTAACCCTAACCCGTACCCTAACCCTAACCCTAACCATGACCATAACCCTAACCCTAACCGGTACCCTAAACCTAACCCGTACTTTAAACATAACCCTAAACCTAAACCGTACCCTAAACTTAACTTGTACCCTAAACCTACCCTAACCCTGACCCTAACCCTAACCCTAACCCATACCCTAAGCCTAACCCATACCCTAACCCTAAACCTGAACCTAACCCTAACCCTAACCCGAACCCTAAACGTAACCCTAACCCTCTACCTAACCCGTACCCAAATCTATCCCGTACCCTAACCCTAACCCTAACCCGTACGCAAACAATAACAGTAACCCTAACCCATACCCTAGCACTAACCCTACCCCTAACCCTAACCCGGCCCTAAACCTAACCATAACCCCGACCCTAACAATAACCCTATCCTGTACCCTAGCCCTAAACCATACACGAACCCTAACCCTAAAACTAACCCATACCCAAACGCTAAACGTAACCTTAGCCCGTACCCAAACCCTAAACCGAACCTTAACCCTAACCTTAACCCGTACCCTAACCCTACCCGTAGCCTAATCCTAACTCTATCCCTAACCCCTAACCCTAAGCCTAACCCTAACCCTTACCAGAACCCATACCCAAACGGTAAACCTAACCCATACCCTAACACTAACCCAAACCCGTACACTAACCCTAACCATAACCCTAACCCTAACCCGCACCCTAAACTTAAACCTAACCCTAACCAAAAACAGAACCCTTAACCATAACCTAACCCTAACCCATAACCTAACCCTAACCCTAACCTTAACCATAACCCTAATCCATACCCAAATCCTAAAACTAACCCATACCCTAAACCCTACCCTAACGATAACCCGTACCCTAAC
This sequence comes from Urocyon cinereoargenteus, assembly GCA_032313775.1. Classification (NCBI taxonomy): domain Eukaryota; kingdom Metazoa; phylum Chordata; class Mammalia; order Carnivora; family Canidae; genus Urocyon; species Urocyon cinereoargenteus. The sequence goes on along the minus strand of JAVLSZ010000094.1, from coordinate 1,021,726 downwards.
ACTAACCCTAACACTAACCCTGACCCTAAACCTAACCCTAACCCTTACACTAACCCTAAACCTAAACCAACCCGCACCCTAAAACTAACCATAACCCGTACCCTAACCCTAAACCGTAACCTAAACCGAACCCTAACCCTAAACTTAACCCGGTCGCTAACCCTATCCCATACCCTAAACCTAACCCTAACCCGTATCCTAACCCTAACCTAACCCTAAGCCTAACCCGTACATTAACCCTTACCCTAACTCTAACAGTAACCCTACCCCGTACTCTAAACCTAACCCTAACCCTAACCCGTACCCAAACCCTTAACCTATCCCTAACCCTAACTCGTACCCTAACCATAACCTTAAACCTGACCCTAACCCTAACCCGTACCTTAAACTAACCTATTCCCTAAACCTAACCGTAAACCTAACCCTAACCCTAACGCGTACCCTAAACCTAACCCTAACCCTTGACCTAACCCGTACCCAACCTCATCCTGTACCCTAACCCTAACCCTAACCCGTACTCAAACCCTAACAGTAACCCTAACCCATACCCTAGCGCTAAACCTAACCCTAACCCTATGACTAACCCACACCCTAAACCTAAACCTAACCCTAACCCTAACCATGAACCTTATCCGTACCCTAACCCTAACCCATAACCTAACACTAACCCTAACCTTAACCGTAACGCTAACCCGTACACTAACCCTAAAACTAACCCGTACCCTAACCCCAACCCTAACCCTAACCCGTACCATAACCCTATCCCTAACCCTAACACTGTCCCTAAAACTAACCCTAACCCGTACCCTAACCATAAGCTGCACCTAAACCTAACTCTACCCCGTACCCTAACACTAACCCATAACCTAAACCAAACCCTAACTGTAAAATTAACCATAACCCTAACCCTATCCTTACACTAACCCTAACCCTAAACCTAACACTAACTCTAACCCGTATTTTAAACCTAACTCTAACCCTAAACCTAACCCTAACCCGTTCTCTAACCCTATCCCGTACCCTAACACTAACCCTTACCCTAACCCTAAACCTAACCCGTACCTTAACTCTAAACATAATGCTAACCCGTCCCCAAACCCTAACCCTAACATGTACCCTAAACCCAACTCTAACCCTATCCCGCACATAAAACTAACCCTAACCCGTACCCTAAAAGTAACCCGTAACCTAAACTTAACCCTAACCCTAAACTTAACCTGAGCAGTAAACATATCCCGTACCCTAAAGCTAAACCTAACCCGTACACTAACCCTAACCCTAACCCTAACAATATCCGTAAACAAACCCTAACCCTAAACTAACCCTAACCCGTACTCTAACACTAAACCTAACCCTAAACCTAACCCTAAACTGTAATCTAACCCAAACCCGTACCCTAACACTAACCCTTACCCTAACCCTAAACCTAACCCATACCCTAACCCTAATCGTAAACCTAACACTAACCCTAACCCTAACCCGTACACTAACCCTAACACGACCCTAACCCTAACCCTAACCCGTGCCCTAAATCTACCCGTAGCCTAACCCTAACTCTAACCCTAACCCCTAATCCTAATCCTAACCCTAACCCTTACCCTAACCCGTACCCAAACGGTTAACGTAACCCGTACCCTAACACTAACCCAAACCGGTACGCTAACCCTAACCCTAACCCTAACCCGCAAACTAACTTAACCCTAGCCCTAACACCAAACCATAACACTTAACCGTAACCTAACCCTAACCCATACCCTAATACTAACTCTAAACTTAACCATGACCCTAACCTGTACCTTAACCCTAAAACTAACCCATACCCTAACTGCAAACCTAACACTAACCAGTACCATACACTAACCCTAACCCTAACCCTGACCCTAAATCTAACCCTAACCCTTACACTAACCATAACCCTAACCCGCACCCTAAACCTAACCCTAACCCGTACCCTAACCCTAACATGTAGCCTAAACCTAACCCTAACCCTAAACTTAACCCGTACGCTAACTCTATCCAGTACACTAAGCTAACCCTAAACCGTATCCTAACACTAAACCTTACCCTAAGACTAACCCGTACATTAACCCTAACCCTAACACTCCACTAACCCTACCCCGTACTCTAACATTAACCCTAACCCTAAACAGTACCCTAACCCTAAACCTAACACTAACCCTAACCCTAATACTAACCCTAACCCGTACTCTTACCCTAACCCTACCCTAACCGTACTCTAACACTAACCCTAACCCTCACCATACCCTAACACGTACTGTAACCCTAACCCGTAACATAACCCTAATCCTAACCCGTACCCTAACCCTAAACCTAAATCGTACACTAACCCTAACCCTATCCCTGACCTTAACCCTATCCCGTACCATAAATCTAACCCATACCCTAAACCTAACCCTAACCCTAACCCGTACACTAAACCTAACCCTAACCCTAACTCGTACCCTAACCCTAAACCTAACCCTGACCCTAACCCTAACCCTAACCCGTACCCTAAGCCTAACCCATACCCAAACCCTGACCCTAAACCTAACCCTAACCCTAACCCGCACCCTAAACCTAACCCTAACCCTTGTACCTAACACGTACCCTACCCTATCCCGTAACCTAACCCTAACCCTACCCATACCCAAACCCTAACAGTAACCCTAACCCATACCATTGTGCTAACCCTAACCCTAACCCTAACACTATCACGCACACTAAACCTAAACCTAACCCTAAACCCTAACCATAACCCTTACCCGTACCCTAACCCTAACGCATACCCTAACACTAAACCTCACCTTAACCGTAACCCTGACCTGTACCCTAACCGTAAATCTAACCCGTACACTAACCCCATCCCTAACCCTAACCCGTACCATAACCCAATCCCTAACCCTAACCCTGAACCTAACCCTAACCCTAACCCGCACCCTAAACCTAAACTTAACCCTAACACTAACCATAACCCTTACCTGTACCCTAACCCTAACGCATAACCGAAACCTAAACCTAACCTTAACCGTAACCCTGACCTGTACCCTAACCCTAAATCTAACCCGTACACTAACCCCAACACTAACCCAAATCCGTACCAAAACCCTATCCCTAACCCTAACCCTGACCCTAAACCTAACCCTAACCCGTACCCTAACCCTAACCCTAACCCTAATCCGCACACTAAACCTAACCCTAACCCTAGACCTAACATGTAACTAACTCTACCCGTACCCTAAACTTAACCATAACCCGTACCGTAACCCTAACACTAACCCAAACCCTAACACTAACCCTAACTCTAAACCTAACCCGTACACTAACCCTAACCCAAACCCTAACGCTAACCCGTACCCTAACCCTACCCGTAGCCTAACCCTAACTCTAACCCTAACCTAACCCTAACCCTAAATCTTACCCTAACTCATACCCAAACGGTAAACCTAACCCGTACCCTAACACTAACCCAAACCCGTACTCTAACCCTAACCCTAACCCTAACACTATCCCGCACCCTAAACTTTACTCTAACCCTAACCCAAACCATAACCCTTAACTGTAACCTAACCCTAACCCATACCCTAACCCTAACCCTAACCTTAACCATAACCCTAACACGTACCATAACCCTAAAACTAACCCATACCCTAAAAGCAACCCTAACCCTAACCTGTACCCTAACACTAACCCTAACCCTAACCCGCACCCTAACCCTAACCTGTAACCTAAACCTAACCCTATCCCGAATCCTAACCCTAAACGTACCCATAACCCTAACGCATACATTAAAACTAACACTAACCTTAACATTAACCTTACCCTGTACACTAACACTAACCCTAACCCTAAACCTAAACCGTACCCTAACCCTAACCCTACCCTTAAACCTAACCCTAACCCGTACTCTAAACCTAACCCTAACCCTAACCCTAACTCTAACCGTACTCTAACCCTAAACCTAACCCTCACCCTAACCCTAACCCGTACTGTAACACTAACACATGCCATAACCCTAACCCTAACCCGTACCCTAAACCTAACCCTAAGTCGTACCCTAACCCTAACCCTAACCCTAACCCTGAACCTAATCCTAACCCTAACCCTAACACTGAACCTAAACCTTACCCTAACCCATACCCTAAACCTAAACCATACCCTAACCCTAACACTAAACATAACCCGTACCCTAAACCTAGCCCTAACCCTAACTCGTACCCTAACCCTAACCCTAACCTGGACCCTAAACATAATCCTAACCCGTACTCTAAGCCTAACCCATACCCTAACCCTAAACCTAACCCTAACCCTAACCCGTACCCTAAACCTAACCCTAATCCTTGACCTAACCCATATCCAAACCTATCCCGTACCCTAACCCTAACCCTAACCCGTACCCAAACCTAACAGTAACCCTAACCCATACCCTCGCGCTAACCCTAACCCTAAACCTAACCCTAAACCTAACCCGTACCCTAAACCTAAACCTAACCCTAACACTAACCATAACCCTTACCCATACCCTAACCCATACCCTAACCCTAACCTTAACCGTAACCCTGACCCGTACCCTAACCCTAACCCTAACCCGTACCCTAAACCTAACCCTCACCTAAACCTAACCCTAACCCGTACCCTAACCGTAACCCGTAACTAAACCTAACCCTAACACTAAAATTAACCCATACGCTAGCCCTATCCCGTACCCTAAATCTAACCCTAACCCGTAAACTAACCCTAAACCTAAACCTAAGCCTAACCCGTTCATTAACCCCAACCCTAACCCTAACACTAACCCTACCCGTACTCTAACCCTAACCCTAACCCTAAGCCTAACCCGTACCCTAACCCTTTCCCTAACCCTTCCCCTAATCCTAACACTAACCCAACCCGTCCTCTAACCCTAATCCTAACCCTAACCCTAACCGTACACTAACCCTAACGCTAACCCTAACCCTAACCCTAACCCATACTGTAAACCTAACCCATAACATAACCCTAACACTAACCCGTACCCAAACCCTAAACCTATCTCGTACCCTATGCCTAACCCTGACCCTAACACTAACCCTAACTCGTAACCTAAACCTAATCCATACCCTAACCCTAACCCTAACGCTAACCCATACCCTAAACCTAAACCTAACCCTAACCCGTACCCTAAACCTAACCCATACCCTAACCCTAAGCCTAAACCTAATCCTAACCCTAACCAGTACCCTAAACCTAACCCTAACCATTGACCAAACCGGTACCCAACCTTATCCCGTACCCTAACCCTAACCCTAATCCGTACCCAAACCCTAACTGTAACCCTAACCCATAACCTAGTGCTAAACCGAACCCTAAACCTAAGCCTAAACCGCACCCTAAACCTAAAACTAACCCTAACCCTAACCATAACCCTTACCCATACTCTATCCCTAACCCATACCCTAACACTAACCCTAATCTTAATCGTAACCCTAACCCGTACACTAACCCTAAAACTAACCCATACCCTAACACCAACCCTAACAATAACCCGTATCATAACCCTATCCCTAACCCTAACCCTGACCATAAAACTAACCCTAACCCGTACCCTAACCCTAACCCGCACCTAAACCTAACCCTAACACGTACCCTAACCCTAACCTGTAACCTAAACCTAACCTTAACCCTAAACTTAACCCGTACACTAACCCTATCCCGTAGCCTAAACCTAACCCTAACCCGTACCCTAACCCACACCCTAACCCTAATCCTATCCGTACACTAAACCTAACCCTAACCCTAACACTAACCCTAACCCGTACTCTAACCCTAACCCTAACCCTAACCCGTACTCTAACCCTAACCCGTACCCTAACACTAATCCTTATCCTAACCCTAACCTAACTCGTACCTTAACCCTAAACATAACCCTAACCTGTACCCAAAACCTAACCCTAACACATACCCTAACCCTAACCCTAACCCTAACACTAACCCTAACCCGCACACTAAACCTTACCCTAGATGCCCTCGGGCTCCCGGGGACACTAACAGACACCTGCTGCACACCCAGGAGTGTGCACCGAGCTCCCTAAGGGCTGCAGCGCATGGCGGGACCCGGAGCAGCTCAGAGGGGCTCGGGCGGCGACTCCGTGGAGGGGGCTGCGGGGCTCCGGGAACAGCTCCGCTGCGGCGGCTCCCGCAGAGGAAGAGGCTCCGCGGGGAGGGAGCTGCGCGGCACGGGGAACAGCTCCGAGGCGGCGGCTCCCGCAGAGGAAGAGGCTCCGCGGGGAGGGGGCTGCGTGGCTCCGGGAACAGCTCCGAGGCGGCGGCTCCTGCAGAGGAAGAGGCTCCGCGGGGAGGGGGCTGCGCAGCTCCGAGAACAGCTCCCCCAGAAGACCAGCTGGACAGACAAGTTCCAGGGGAAGTCAAGGGACTTAAAGAAGACGGAATCAGAAGATACTCCCCCGTGTGTTTTGTATTTTTGGGGTTTTTTTTGTTTTTTGTCTTTTGAGTTCTTTTTTGTTTTTGTTTTTGTTTTTTCTTTTTCCTTTTGATTTCTGATTGCTTCCTCCACCCCTTTTTTTTCACCTTTCTTTTTCCTTCTCTTCTCTTTTTTCATTCTTTCTTCCTTTTCTCTTGTTTCCTCTTTTTCTCTTTTCTTTCCTTCTCCCTCTCTCTTTTTTTCTTTTCCTAATACAACTTGCTTTTGGCCACTCTGCACTGAACAAAATGACTAGAAGGAAAACCTCACCTCCAAAGAAAGAATCAGAAACAGTCATCTCTCCCACAGAGTTACAAAATCTGGATTACAATTCAATGTCAGAAAGCCAATTCAGAAGCACTATTATACAGCTATTGGTCTCTCTAGAAAAAAGCATAAAGGACTCAAGAGACTTTATGACTGCAGAATTTAGATCCAATCAGGCAGAAATTAAAAATCAATTAAACGAGATGCAATCCAAACTAGAAGTCCTAACGACGAGGGTTAACGAGATGGAAGAACGAGTGAGTGACATAGAAGACAAGTTGATGGCAAAGAGGGAAACTGAGGAAAAAAGAGACAGGCAATTAAGAGACCATGAAGACAGATTAAGGGAAATAAACGACAGCCTGAGGAAGAAAAACCTACGTTTAATTGGGGTTCCCGAGGGCGCCAAAAGGGACAGAGGGCCAGAATATGTATTTGAACAAATCCTAGCTGAAAACTTTCCTAATCTGGGAAGGGAAACAGGCATTCAGATCCAGGAAATAGAGAGATCCCCCCCTAAAATCTATAAAACCCGTTCAACACCTCGACATCTAATAGTTAAGCTTGCAAATTCCAAAGATAAAGAGAAGATCCTTAAAGCAGCAAGAGACAAGAAATCCCTGACTTTTATGGGGAGGAGTATTAGGGTAACAGCAGACCTCTCCACAGAGACCTGGCAGGCCAGAAAGGGCTGGCAGGATATATTCAGGGTCCTACATGAGAAGAACATGCAACCAAGAATACTTTATCCAGCAAGGCTCTCATTTAAAATGGAAGGAGAGATAAAGAGCTTCCAAGACAGGCAGGAACTGAAAGAATATGTGACCTCCAAACCAGCTCTGCAAGAAATTTTAAGGGGGACTCTTAAAATTCCCCTTTAAAAAGAAGTTCAGTGGAACAATCCACAAAAACAAGGACTAAATAGACATCATGATGACACTAAACTCATATCTTTCGATAGTAACTCTGAACGTGAACGGGCTTAATGACCCCATCAAAAGGCGCAGGGTTTCAGACTGGATAAAGAAGCAGGACCCATCTATTTGCTGTCTACAAGAGACTCATTTTAGACAGAAGGACACCTACAGTCTGAAAATAGAAGGCTGGAAAACCATTTACCATTCGAATGGTCCTCAAAAGAAAGCAGGGGTAGCCATCCTTATATCAGATAAACTAAAATTTACCCCGAAGACCATAGTGAGAGATGAAGAGGGACACTATATCATACTTAAAGGATCTATTCAACAAGAGGACTTAACAATCCTCAATATATATGCCCCGAATGTGGGAGCTGCCAAATATTTAAACCAATTATTAACCAAAGTAAATAAATACTTGGATATTAATTCAATTATACTTGGGGACTTTAATCTAGCTCTTTCTATACTAGATAGATCTGCTAAGCACAATATCTCCAAAGAAACAAGAGCTTTAAATGATACACTGGACCAGATGGACTTCACAGACATCTACAGAACTTTACATCCAAACTCAACTGAATACACATTCTTCTCAAGTGCACACGGAACTTTCTCCAGAATAGACCACATACTGGGTCACAAATCGTGTCTGAACCGATACCAAAAGATTGGGATCATCCCCTTCATATTTTCAGACCATAATGCCTTGAAATTAGAACTAAATCACAACAAGAAGTTTGGAAGGACCTCAAACACATGGAGGTTAAGGACCATCCTACTAAAAGACGAAAGGGTCAACCAGGAAATTAAGGAAGAATTAAAAAGATTCATGGAAACTAATGAGAATGAAGATACAACTGTTCAAAATCTTTGGGATGCAGCAAAAGCAGTCCTAAGGGGGAAATACATCGCAATACAAGCAGCCATTCAAAAAATGGAAAGAACTCAAATACAAAAGCTAACCTCACACATAAAGGAGCTAGAGGGAAAACAAAAGATGGACCCTACCCCCAGCAGAAGAAGAGAGTTAATTAAAATTCGGGCAGAACTGAATGAAATCGAGACCAGAAGAACTGTGGAACAGATCAACAGAACCAGGAGTTGCTTCTTTGAAAGAATTAATAAGATAGATAAACCATTAGCCAACCTTATCAAAAAGAAGAGAGAGAAGACTCAAATTAATAAAATCATGAATGAGAAAGGAGAGATCACTACCAACACCAAGGAAATACAAACGATTTTAAAAACATATTATGAACAGCTATATGCCAATAAATTAGGCAATCTAGAAGAAATGGACGCATTCCTGGAAGGCCACAAACTACCAAAACTGGAACAGGAAGAAATAGAAAACCTGAACAGACCAATAACCAGGGAGGAAATTGAAGCGGTCATCAAAAACCTCCCAAGACACAAGAGTCCAGGACCAGATGGCTTCCCAGGGGAATTCTATCAAACGTTTAAAGAAGAAATCATACCTATTCTACTAAAGCTGTTTGGAAAGATAGAAGGAGATGGAGTACTTCCAAATTCGTTCTATGAGGCCAGCATCACCTTAATTCCAAAACCAGACAAAGACCCCACCAAAAAGGAGAATTACAGACCAATATCCCTGATGAACACGGATGCAAAAATTCTCAACAAGATACTAGCCAACAGGATCCAACAACACATTAAGAAAATTATTCACCATGACCAAGTAGGATTTATCCCTGGGACACAAGGCTGGTTCAACACTCGTAAAACAATCAATGTGATTCATCATATCAGCAAGAGAAAAACCAAGAACCATATGATCCTCTCACTGGATGCGGAGAAAGCATTTGACAAAATACAGCATCCATTCCTGATCAAAACTCTTCAGAGTGTAGGGATAGAGGGAACTTTCCTCGACATCTTAAAAGCTATCTACGAAAAGCCAACAGCAAATATCATTCTCAATGGGGAAGCATTGGGAGCCTTTCCCCTACGATCAGGAACAAGACAGGGATGTCCACTCTCACCACTGCTTTTCAACATAGTATTGGAAGTCCTAGCCTCAGCAATCAGACAACAAAAAGACATTAAAGGCATTCAAATTGGCAAAGAAGAAGTCAAACTCTCCCTCTTCGCCGATGACATGATACTCTACATAGAAAACCCAAAAGCCTCCACCCCAAGATTGTTAGAACTCATACAGCAATTTGGTAGCGTGGCAGGATACAAAATCAACACCCAGAAATCAATGGCATTTCTATACACTAACAATGAGACTGAAGAAAGAGAATTTAGGAATCAATCCCATTTACAATTGCACCCAAAAGCATAAGATACCTAGGAATAAACCTAACCAAAGAGGTAAAGGATCTATACCCTAAAAACTATAGAACACTTCTGAAAGAACTTGAGGAAGACACAAAGAGATGGAAAAATATTCCATGCTCATGGATTGGCAGAATTAATATCGTGAAAATGTCAATGTTACCCAGGGCAATTTACACGTTTAATGCAATCCCTATCAAAATACCATGGACTTTCTTCAGAGAGTTAGAACAAATTATTTTAAGATTTGTGTGGAATCAAAAAAGACCCCGAATAGCCAGGGGAATTTTAAAAAAGAAAACCATATCTGGGGGCATCACAATGCCAGATTTCAGGTTGTACTACAAAGCTGTGGTCATCAAGACAGTGTGGTACTGGCACAAAAACAGACACATAGATCAATGGAACAGAATAGAAAATCCAGAAGTGGACCCTCAAGTTTATGGTCAACCAATATTTGATAAAGGAGGAAAGACTATCCATTGGAAGAAAGACAGTCTCTTCAATAAATGGTGCTGGGAAAATTGGACATCCACATGCAGAAGAATGAAACTAGACCACTCTCTTTCACCATACACAAAGATAAACTCAAAATGGATGAAAGATCTAAATGTGAGACAAGATTCCATCAAAATCCTAGAGGAGAACACAGGCAACACCCTTTTTGAACTTGGCCACAGTAACTTCTTGCAAGATACATCCACGAAGGCAAAAGAAACAAAAGCAAAAATGAACTATTGGGACTTCATCAAGATAAGAAGCTTTTGCACAGCAAAGGATACAGTCAACAAAACTAAAAGACAACCTACAGAATGGGAGAAGATATTTGCAAATGACGTATCAGATAAAGGACTAGTTTCCAAGATCTATAAAGAGCTTCTTAAACTCAACACCAAAGAAACAAACAATCCAATCATGAAATGGGCAAAAGACATGAAGAAAAATCTCACAGAGGAAGGCATAGACATGGCCAACATGCACATGAGAAAATGCTCTGCATCACTGGCCATCAGGGAAATACAAATCAAAACCACAATGAGATACCACCTCACGCCAGTGAGAATGGGGAAAATCAACAAGGCAGGAAACCACAAATGTTGGAGAGGATGCGGAGAAAAGGGAACCCTCTTACACTGTTGGTGGGAATGTGAACTGGTGCAGCCACTCTGGAAAACTGTGTGGAGGTTCCTCAAAGAGTTAGAAATAGACCTGCCCTACGACCCAGCAATTGCACTGTTGGGGATTTACCCCAGAGACTCAGACGCAATGAAACGCCGGGACACCTGCACCCCAATGTTTCTAGCAGCAATGTCCACAATAGCCAAACTGTGGAAGGAGCCAAGGTGTCCATCGAAAGATGAATGGATAAAGATGTGGTTTATGTACACAATGGAATATTACTCAGCCATTAGAAACGACAAATACCGACCATTTGCTTCAACGTGGATGGAACTGGAGGGTATTATGCTGAGTGAAGTAAGTCAATCGGAGAAGGACAAAAAGTGTATGTTCTCATTCATTTGGGGAATATAAATAATAGCGAAAGGGAATATAAGGGAATGGAGAAGAAATATGCGGGAAATATCAGCAAGGGAGACAGAACATAAAGACTCCTAACTCTGGGAGACGAACTGGGGACGGTTGAAGGGGAGGGGGGCGGGGGGTGGGCCTGAGTGGGTGGCGGGCACTGATGGGGATACTTGATGGGATGAGCACTGGGAGTTATTCTGTATATTGATAAATTGAACACCAATAAAAAATTAAAATAAAAAAAAATAAAAAAATAAACCTTACCCTAACCCTAGACCTAACACGTACACTAAACCTATCCCATACCGTAACATTAACCCTAACCCGTACTGTCACCCTAACACTAACCCTAACCCTAACCTAACCCTAACCCTAACCCGTACCCTAAACCTACCCATAGCCGAACCCTAACTCTAACACTACCCCCTAACCGTAACTCTAACCCTAACCCTTACCCTAACCCATACCCAAATGGTTAACCTACCCGTACCCTAACACTAACCCAAACCCGTACTCTAACCCTAACCTTAACCCTAACCCGCAACCTAAACTTAACCCTAACCCTAACCCAAACCATAACCCTTAACCGTAACCTAACCCTAACCCATACCCTAACCCTAACCCTAACCTTAACCATGACCCTAACCTGTACCTTAACCCTAAAACTAACCCGTACCCTAACCAGAAACCTAACCCTAACCTGTACCCTAACACTAACCCTAACACTAACCCTGACCCTAAACCTAACCCTAACCCTTACTCTAAACCTAACCCTAACCCACACCTAACCCTAACCCTAACCCATATCCTAACCCTTACCCGTAACCTAAACCTAACCCTAACCCTAAACTTAACCTGTACGCTAAACCTATCCCATACACTAACCTAACCCTAAACCGTATCCTAACCCTAAACCTAACCCTAAGCCTAACCCGTACATTAACCCTAACACTAACACTAACACTAACTCTAACATTAACCCTAACCCTAAACCGTACCCTAACACTAAACTTAACCCTAACCCTAACACTAACACTAACCCTAACCAGTACTCTAACCCTAACCCTACCCTAACCATATTCTAACCCTAACCCTAACCCTCACCCTACCCTAAAACGTACTGTAACCCTAACCCGTACCATAACCCTAATCCGAACCCGTACCTTAACCCTAACCCTAACTCGTACCCTAACCCTAACCCTAACCCTAACCCTAACACTCACCCTACCCTAACACGTACTGTAAACCTAACCCGTACCATAACCCTAATCCTAACCCGTACCCTAACCCTAACCCTAACTCGTACCCTAACCCTAACCCTAACCCTGAACCTAACCCTAACCCGTACCCTAAACCTAACCCGTACCCTAACCCTACCCTAAACCTAACCCGTACACTAAACCTAACCCTAAACCTAACTCGTACCCTAACCCTAAACCTAACCCTGACACAAACCCTAACCCTAACCTGTACCCTAAGCCTAACCCATACCCTAACCCTAAACCTAAACCTAACCCTAACCCTAACCCGTACCCTAAACCTAACCCTAACACTTGTACCTAACCCAGACCCTACCCTATCCTGAAACCTAACCCTAACCCTAACCGGTACCCAAACCCTAACAGTAACCCTAACCCATACCATTGCGCTAACCTTAACCCTAACCCTAACCCGCACCCTAAACCTAAACCTAACCCTAAACCTAACCTTAACCCTTACCCGTACCCTAACCCTTACGCATACCCTAACCCTAACCCTAAACTTAACCGTAACCCTGAACTGTACACTAACCCTAAATCTAACCCGTACACTAACCCAAACCCTAACCCTAATCCGTAACATAACCCTATCCCTAACCCTAACCCTGACCCTAAACCTAACCCTAACGCGTACCCTAACCCTATCCCGTAACCTATACCTAACCCTAACCCCAAACTTAACATGTACGCTAACCCTATTCCGTACAGTACACCTAACCCTAACCGTAACCCGTACCCTAACCCTAACCCTAACCTTATCCGTACACTAACCCTAACCCTAACACTAACACTAACACTAAACCTAACCCGTATTCTAACACTAACCCTAACCCTAACCCTAATCCGTACCCTAACACTAACCCTAACCCTAACACTAACCCTAATTCGTACTCTAACCCTAAACCACACTTTAACTCTAAGCCTAACCTGTACTATAACCTTAACCCTAACACTAACCCTAACCGTAAACCGTACAGTAACCCTAATCCGTACCCTAACCCTAACCCTAAAACTAACCCTAACCCTGACCCTAACCCTAATGCTAACCCGGACCCTAATCCTAAACCGTACCTAACCCTAACCCATACCCTAACACTAACCCTTACCCTAACCCTAAACCTAACCCGTACCCTAATCCTAAAGCTAAACTTAACCCGGACCCTAAACCTAACCTGTACACTAATCCTAACCGTAATTCTAACCCTTACACAAACCCTAACCCTAACCCTAACCCACACCCTAACCCTAACCCTAACCTTAACCGTAACCCTAACCCGTACCCTAACCCTAAAACTAACACGTACTCTAACACCAACCCTAACCCTAACCCGTACCATAACCATATCCCTAACCCTAACCCTGACTCTAAACCTAACCCTAACCCGTACCCTAACCTTAACCCGTAACCTAAACCTAACCCTAACCCTAAACTTAACCCGTACGCTAACCCTATCCCGTACCCTAAACCTAACCCTAACCCGTACCCTAACCCTAACCCTAAAACTAACCCTATCCGTACACTAACCCTAACACTAACCCGAACCCGGATTCTAACGCTAACCCTAACCCTAAACCTAACCCTCAACCGCACTCTAACCCTAACCCGTACCCTAACACTAACCCTAACTCTAACACTAACCATAACACGTACTCTAAACCTAAACCTAACCCTAAATCTAAACCTAACCCATACTATAACCCTAACACTTACCTTAAAGCTAACACTAACCCTAAACCTAAACCTAACCCATACCGTAACACTAACCCGTACCCTAACCGGAATCCTAATCCTGACCCTAACCCTAACCCTAACCAGTACCCTAACCCTAAACCGTACCCTAACCCTAAACCTAAACCTAACCCGTAACCCAACCCTAAACGTAACCCTAACCCGTACCCAAACCCTAACACTAACACGTACCATAACCCTAAACAGAACCCTAACCCTAACCCATACCCTAACACTACCCGTAGCCTAACCCTAACTCTAACCCTAACCCCTAACCCTAACACTAATCCTAACCCTTACCCTAACCCGTACCCAAACGGTAAACCACACCCGTGCCCTAACACTAACCCAAACCCGTACTCTAACCCTAAACCTAACCCTAACCCTAACCCGCACCCTAAACTTAACCCCAACCCTAACCTAAACCATAACCATTAACCGTAACCTATACCTAACCCATATCCTAACCCAAACCCTCACCTTAACCATAACCCTAACCCGTACCCAAACCCTAACTCTAAAACGTACCCTAACCCTAACCCTAACCCTAACCCTAACCCTAAACCGCACACTAAACCTAACCCGAGCCCTAGACCTAACACGTACACTAACCCTATCCCGTACGCTAAACTTTACCCTAACCCGTACCGTAACCCTAACCCGAACCCTAACCCTAACCCGTACACTAATTTAATCAGAACCCTAACCCTAACCCTAACCATACCCTAAGAATACCCGTAGCCTAACCCTAATTTAACCCTAACCCCAAACCCTAACCCTAACCCCAACCCTAACCCTAACCCGTACCATAACCCTAACACTAAACCTAAACGTGACCCTAACCCTAACCCTAACTCGTACCCTAAACCTAACCCTAACCCTTCACTTAACCCGTACCCAACCCTATCCCATACGCTAACTCTAAACCTAACCCCTTCCCAAAACCTAACAGTACCCTAAGGCATACCCTAGCGCTAACCCTAACCCTAAGCCAAACCCGCACCCTAAACCTAAACCTAACCGTAAACCTAACCATAACCCTTACCGTACCCTAACCCTAACCCATAACCTAACACTAACCCTAACCTTAACTGTAACCCTAACATGTACCCTAACCCTAAAACCAACCCGTACCCTAACCGCAACCCTAAACCTAACCCGTACCATGACCATATACCTAACCCTAACCCTGACACTAAACAAACCCTAATCCGTACCCTAACCCTAACCCGCACCTAAACCTAACCCTAACCCATTCCCTAACCCTAACCCATAACCTAAACCTAACCCTAACCCTAACCCTATCCGTACACTAACCCTAACCCTAACCCTAACACTAACCCTAACCCGTACTCTAACCCTAACCCATACCCTAACACAAACACTTACACTAACCCTAAACCTAACACGTACCCTAAACCTAACCCTAACCCGCACACTAAACCTAACCCTAACCCTAGACCTGACACGTACACTAACCCTATCCAGTACCGTAAACTTAACCCTAACCCATGGCGTAAACCTAACAATAACCCTAACCCTAATCCTAACCCAAACACTAACCTTAAACCGTACACTAACCCTAACCCGAACCCTAACCCTAACCCGTACCCTAAACCTACCTGTAGCCTAACCCTAACTCTTACCCTAAACCCTAATCCTAAACCTAACCCTAACCCTTACCCTAACCCGGATCCAAACGATTAACCTAACCCGTACCCTAACACTAACCCAAACCCGTACTCTAACCCTAACCCTAACCCGCACCCTAAACTTAACCCTAACCCTAAACCAAACCATAACCCTTAACCGTAACCTAACCCTAAACCATAACCTAACACTAACCATAAACTTAACCATAACCCTAACCTGTACCCTAACCCTAAAACTAACCCGTACCCTATGCACAACCCTAACCCTAACCCGTACCCTAACACTAACGCTAACCCTAACCCTGACCCTAAACCTAACCCTAAACCTTACACTAACCCTAACCCTAACCCGCACCCTAAACCTAACCCTAACCCGTACCCTAACCCTATCCCGTAACCTAAACCTAACCCTAACCCTAAACTTAACCCGTACGCTAACCCTATCCAGTACCCTAAAGCTAACCCTAACCCGTATACTAACCCTGAACCTAACCCTAAGCCTAACCTGTACATTAACCCTAACCCTAACACTAATACTAACCCTACACCATACTCTAACACTAACCCTAACCTTACCCGTACCCTAACCCTAACCCTAACACTAACACTAACCCTAGCCCGTACTCTAACCCTAACCCTAACCATAAACATAACAGTACTCTAACCCTAAACCTCAGCCTAACCCTAACCCGTACTGTAACCCTAACCCGTACCAAAACCCTAACACTAACCCGTACCCTAAACCTAACCCGTACCCTAAACCTAACCCTAACCCTTACTCGTACCCTAACCCTAAACCTAACCCTAACTCGTACCCTAACCCTAACCCTGACCCTAACCCTAACCCTAACACTTACCCTAAGCCTAACCCATACCCTAACCTTAACCCTAAACCTAACCCTAACCCTAACCCGTACCCTAAACCTAAACCTAACCCTTGACCAAACCCGTACCCTACCCTATCCGGTAACCTAACCTTAACCCTAACGTGTACCCAAACCCTAACAGTAACCCTAACCCATACCCTAGCACTAACCCTAACACTAACCCTAACCTTAACCCGCACCCTAAACCTAAACCTAACCCTAACCCAAACCGTAACCCTTACCCGTACCCTAACTCTAACCCATACCCTACATCTAACCCTAACCTTAACCAAAACCCTGACCTCTAACCTAAACCTAACGCTAACCCGTACCCTAACCCTAACCCTAACCCTAACCCGCACCTAAACCTAACCCTAACCTGTACCCTAACCCTAACCCGTAAACTAAACCTAACCCTAACCCCTAACCGTACTCTAACCCTAAACATTACCCTAACACTAACCATAACCCTAAAACTAACCCTAACACGTACTCTAACCCTAAACCTAACCTTAACACTAACCCTAATCCCCTTCTATAACCCTAACCCTAAAACTAACCCTAACCCTAACCCTAGCCCTAACCCGTACCCTAACCCTAACCCGTACCCTAACCCTAACCCTTACCCTAAACCTAAACCTAACCCTGACCCTAAACCTAAACCTAACCCTGACCCTAACCCTAAACCTAAACCGTACCCTAACCATAACCCGTACCCTAACCCTAGCCCTAAACGTAACCCGTACCCTAACCCTAAACGTAACCCTAACCCGTACCCAAACCCTAACCCTAACACGTACCCTAAAACTAACCCTAACCCGCACACTAAACCTAACCAGAATCCTAGACCTAACACGTACACTACCCTATCCCATACCCTAACTTTACCCTAACCCGTACCCTAAACCAGCACTAAACCTAACCCTAAACCTAACCCATACCCATACGCGTACACTAACCCTAACCCTAAACCATACACGAACTCGTACCCTAACCCTATCCCATAGCCTGATATTAATGCTAACCCTAACACCTAAACCTAACCCTAACCCTAACCCTTACCCTATCCCGCATCCAAACATTAAACCTAACCTGTACCCTAAGACCAACCCAAACCCGTACTCTAACACATACCCTAACCCTAACCCGTACCGTTACCCGTACCTTAACCCTAACCCTACACGTACACTAACCCGTACCATAACCCTAAACCTAACCCTAACCCTAAACCTAAACCTAACCCATACCCGATTCCTAACCCTAACCCATTCCCTAACCCTAACCCGTACCCTAAACCTAACCCTAACATGTACACTAACCGTAAACCGAACCCTAACCCTAAACCTAACCCTAAACTACACCGTAACCCTAACCCGTACCCTAACCCTAACCGTAATACCAACCCTAAACCTAACACTAAACCGTACCCTAACCCGTACCATAACCCTAAACCTAACCCGTACCCTAACCCTAATGTTAAGCTTAACCCGGACCCTAACCCTAACCCGTACCCTAATCCTAACCGTAACTCTAACCCTTACACAAACCCTAACCCTAACACTAACCCATACCCTAACCCTAACCCTAACCTTAACCGTAACCCTAAACCGTACCCTAACCCTAAAACTAGCACGTACCCTAACGCCAACCCTAACCCTAACCCGTACCATAACCCTATACCTAACCCTAACCCTGACCCTAAACCTAACCTTAACACGTACCCTAAACCAAACCCTAAAACTAACCCTAAACCGCACCTAAACCTAACCCTAACCGGTAACCTAAACCTAACCCTAACCCTAAACTTAACCCGTATGCTAACCCTATCCCGTACCCTAAACCTAACCCTAACCCGTAGCCAAACCCTAAACCTAAACCTAAGCCTAACCCTTGCATTAACCCTAACACTAACCGTAACACTAACCCTACCCTGTACTCTAACCGTAACCCTAAACCTAACCTGTACTCTAACACTTACCCTAACCCTAACTCTAACCCTAAACAGTACTCTAACCCGAAATCTAAACCTCACACTAAACCTAACCCGTACTGTAACCCACACCGTACCATAACCCTAACCCTAACCCGTACCCTAACCCTAACCCTAACTCGTACCCTAACCCTAACCCTGACCCTAACCCTAAAACTAACCCGTACCCTAAAACAAACACTAACGCTAAACCGTACTCTAAACCTAACCTTAACCCTAACCGTACTATAACCCTAACCCTAACCCTAACCCTAACTCGTTACCTTACCAACCCTAACCCTGACCCTAATCCTATCCCTAACCCTAAACAGTACCCTAAACCTAACCCGTAGCCTAACCCTAACCCTAACCCGTACCCTAAACCTAACCTAACCCTAACTCGTACCCTAACCCTAACCCTAAACCTGACCCTAACCCTTACACTAACCCGTACCCTAAGTCTACCCCATACCATAACCCTAACCCTAAACCTAACCCTAACCCTAATCCCTACCCTAAACCTAACCCTATCCCTTGATCTAACCCGTACCCAACCCTATCCCGTAACCTAACCCTAAACCTAAACCGTACCCAAACCCTAACAGTAACCCTAACCCATACCCTAGCGCTAACCCTAACCCTAACACTAACCCTTTCCCTAACCCGCACCCTAAACCTAAACCAAACCCTAACCCTAAACATAACCCTTACCCGTACCCTAAATCTAACCCATACCTTAACCCTAACCCTAACCTTAACAGTAACCCTGACCAGTAACTTAACTCTAAAACTAACCCGTAACCTAAAACTAACACCAACGCTAAACCGTACTCTAAACCTAACCCTAACCCTAACCGTACTCTAAGCCTAACCCTAACCCTCACCCTAATCCTAACCCGTACTCTCACCTTAACCTGCACCATAACCCTAAAACTAACCCGTACCCTAACCCTAACCCTAACTCGTTACCTAACCCTAACCCTAACCCTGACCCTAACCCTATCCCTAACCCTAAACAGTACCCTAAACCTAACCCGTAGCCTAACCCTAACCCTAACCCTAACCTGCACACTAAACCTAACCCTAACCCTAGACCTAAAACGTACACTAACCCTATCCCATACTGTAACCTTAACCCTAACCCGTACCGTAACCCTAACACTAACCCTAACCCTAACCCTAACCCTAACTCGTACACTAACCCTAACCCGAACCCTAACCCTAACGCATACCTGAACACTAACCATAACCAAAACCTAACCCTAACCCTAAACTTAACCCGTACACTAACCGTATCCCGTACCCTAAACCTAACCCTAACCCGTATCCTAACACTAATCCTAACCCTAAGCCTAACCCGTACATTAACCCTAACCCTAACCCTAACACTAACACTACCTGTACTCTAACCCTAACACTAACACTATCCCTAACCCCGAACCCTAACCCTAACCCTAACCCTTACCTTAAACCATACCCAAACGGTAAACCTAACCCGTACCCTAACACGAACCCAAAACCGTACTCTAACCCTAACCCTAACCCCCACCCTAAACTTAAACCTAACCCTAACCCAAACCATAACCCTTAACTTTAATCTAACCCTAAACCATACCCTAACCCTATCCCTAACCTTAACCATAACCCTAAACCGAACACTAACCCTAAAACTAACCAGTACCCTAACCCCAACCCTAAACCTAACCCGTACCCTAAACCTAACCCATACACTAACCCTAACCCTAAACCTAACCCTAACCCCAACCCGTGCCTTAAACCTAACCCTAACTCTTACACTAAACCTAACCCTAAAACTAACCCGCACCCTAAACCTAACCTTAACCCTTACCCTAACCCTAAACAGTAACCTAAACCTAAACCTAACCCTAAACTTAACCCGTACGCTAACCCTATCCCGTACCCTAAACCTAACCCTAACCCGTATCCTAACGCTAAAGCTAACCCTAAGCCTAACCCGTACATTAACCCTAACCCTAACCCTAAAACTAACCCTACCCCGTACTCTAACCCTAACCCTAAACCTAACCCGTACCCTAACCCTAACCCTAACCCTAACCGTACTCTAACCCTAACACTAACCCTCACCCTAACCCTAACCCATACTGTAACCCTAACCCAAACCATAACGGTAACACTAATCCTAACCCTAACCCTAAACCTAACCAATACCCTATCCCTCACCTTATCCCATACCCTAACCCTAACCCGTACCCTAACCCTAACCCTTAGCCTAACCCCTAACCCTTCCCTAAATCGTACCCTAACACTAACCCTAACCCTGACCCTAAACCTAACCCTAAACCTAACCCTAATCTTAACCCGTACCCTAAACCTAACCTTAACCCTTGACCTAACCCATACCCAAACCTATCCCATACCCTAACCCTAACCCTATCCGGTACCCAAACCCTAACAGTAACCCTAACCCGAACCCAAGCGCTAACCCTAACCCTAACACTAACCCGCCCCCTAAACCTAACCCTAACCCTAACCATAACCCTTAACCATACCCTAACACTAACCTATACCCTAACCCTAACCCTAACGTGTAACCTAAACCTAACCCTAAACCTAAACTTAACCCGTATGCTAACCCTATCCCGTACCCTAAACCTAACACTAACTCGTAGCCTAACCCTAAACCTAACCCTAAGCCTAAACCGTCCATTAACCCTAACACTAACCGTAACACTAACCCTACCCCGTACTCTAACCGTAACACTAACCCTAACCCGTAGTCTAACACTTACCCTAACCCTAACTCTAACGCTAAACCGTACTCTAACCCAAAACCTAAACCTCACACTAACCCTAACTCGTACTGTAACCCTAACCGTACCATAACCCTAACCCTAACCCGTACCCTAACCCTAACCCTAACTCGTACGCTAACCCTAACCCTAACCCAGACCCTAACCCTAAAAATAACCCATACCCTAAAACTAACAGTAACGCTAAACTGTACTCTAAACCTAACCCTAACCCTCACCCTAATCCTGACCCATACTGTCACCGTAACCCGCACCATAACCCTAACCCTAACCCATACCCTAACCCTAACCCTAACTCGTTACCTAACCCTAAACCTAACCCTGACCCTAACCCTATCCCTAACCCTAAACAGTACCCTAAACCTAACCCGTAGCCTAACCCTAACCCTAACCCTAACCCGTACCCTAAACCTAACCTAACCCTAACTCGTACCCTAACCCTAACCCTAATCCTGACCCTAACCCTAACCCTAACCCGTACCCTAAGTCTAACCCATACCCTAACCCTAACCCTAAACCTAACCCTAACCCTAATCCCTACCCTAAACCTAACCCTATCCCTTGACCTAACCCGTACCCAACCCTATCCCGTAACCTAACCCTAAACCTAACCCATACCCAAACCCTAACAGTAACCCTAACCCATACCCTAGCGCTAACCCTAACCCTAACACTAACCCTATCCCTAACCCGCACCCTAAACCTAAACCTAACCCTAACCCTAAACATAACCCTTACCCGTACCCTAAATCTAACCCATACCCTAACCCTAACCCTAACCTTAACAGTAACCCTGACCAGTAACCTAACCCTAAAACTAACCCGTACCCTAACTCCAACCCTAAACCTAACCCGTACCATAACCCTATCCCTAAGTTAACCCTAACCCTAAACCGTACCCTAACCCTAAACCTAACCCTCACCCTCATCAAAACCTAACCCTAAGCCTTACCCTAACCCTAACCCGTAATCTAAACGTAACCCTAACCCTAAACTTAACCCGTACGCTAACCCTATCCCGTACCCTAAACCTAACACTATACCGTACCCTAACCCTAAACCTAACCCTAACACTAAACATAACCTTTAACCGTACCCTATCCCTAACCAATACCCTAACCCTAACCCTAACTTTAACCGTAACCCTAACCCGTACCCTAACCCTAAAACTAACCCGTACCCTAACCCCAACCCTATCCCTAACCCTAACCCTAACCCTAACCCACACCCTAAACCTAACCCTAACCCGTATCCTAACCCTAACCCGTACGGATACCCGTACCTTAACCCTAACCATAACCCGTACCCTAACCAGAACCTAACCCTAAACCTAACCTGTACCCTAACACGTAGCATAAACCTAACCCTAACCCTAACCCTAACACTTAACCTAACCCATACCCTACCCTTAACCCTACCCCGTACCCTAACCCTAAACCGTACCCTAACCCTAAACCTAACCCCTAACCCTAACCCTAAACTGTACCCTAAACATAACCCTAACCCTAACTCTTACCCTAACCCTAACCCTGACCCTAACCCTAACCCTAACCTGTACCCTAAACCGTACCCTAACCCTAACCTGTCCCCTAACCTTAACCCGTACCCTAAACCTAAGCCTAACCCTAATCCTGACCCTAACGCTAACACTATCCCGTTCCCTAAACCTAACCCTAACCTTTAACCTAACCTGTACCCAAACCTATCCCGTACCCTAACCCTAACCCTAACCTGTACCCAAACCCTAACCATAAACCTAACCCATACCCTAACCATAAAACTAACCCGTACCCTATCCCCAACCCTAACCCTAAGCCATAACGTAACCCTGTCCCTAACTCTAAACCTGACCTGAAACCTAACCCTAACCCTGACTCTAACACTAACCCTACCCCTAACCCGCACCCTAAACCTAACCCTAACCCTAACCCTAAAAGTACCCTAACCCTAAACCTAACCCTAACCCAAACACTAACCCTACCCGTACTCTAACCTAACCCTAACCCTAACCCTAACCCTGACCCTAACCCTATCCCTAACCCTAAACAGTACCCTAAACCTAACCCGTAGCCTAACCCTAACCCTAACCCTAATCCGTACCCTAAACCTAACCTAACCCTAACTCGTACCCTAACCCTAACCCTAATCCTGACCCTAACCCTAACCCTAACCCGTACCCTAAGTCTAACCCATACCCTAACCCTAACCCTAAACCTAACCCTAACCCTAATCCCTACCCTAAACCTAACCCTATCCCTTGACCTAACCCGTACCCAACCCTATCCCGTAACCTAACCCTAAACCTAACCCATACCCAAACCCTAACAGTAACCCTAACCCATACCCTAGCGCTAACCCTAACCCTAACACTAACCCTATCCCTAACCCGCACCCTAAACCTAAATCTAACCCTAACCCTAAACATAACCCTTACCCGTACCCTAAATCTCACCCATACCCTAACCCTAACCCTAACCTTAACAGTAACCCTGACCAGTAACCCAACCCTAAAACTAACCCGTACCCTAACTCCAACCCTAAACCTAACCCGTACCATAACCCTATCCCTAAGCTAACCCTAACCCTAAACCTAACCCTAAACCGTACCCTAACCCTAAACCTAACCCTAACCCTCATCAAAACCTAACCCTAAGCCTTACCCTAACCCTAACCCGTAATCTAAACGTAACCCTAACCCTAAACTTAACCCGTACGCTAACCCTATCCCGTACCCTAAACCTAACACTATACCGTACCCTAACCCTAAACCTAACCCTAACACTAAACATAACCTTTAACCGTACCCTATCCCTAACCAATACCCTAACCCTAACCCTAACTTTAACCGTAACCCTAACCCGTACCCTAACCCTAAAACTAACCCGTACCCTAACCCCAACCCTATCCCTAACCCTAACCCTAACCCTAACCCACACCCTAAACCTAACCCTAACCCGTATCCTAACCTTAACCCGTACGGTTACGCGTACCTTAACCCTAACCATAACCCGTACCATAACCCGTACCTAACCCTAAACCTAACCTGTACCCTAACACGTAGCATAACCCTAACCCTAACCCTAACCCTAACCCTTAACCTAACCCATAACCTACCCTTAACCCTACCCCGTACCCTAACCCTAAACCGTACCCTAACCCTAACCCTAACCCCTAACCCTAACCCTAACCTGTACCCTAAACCTAACCCTAACCCTAACTCTTACCCTAACCCTAACCCTGACCCTAACCCTAACCCTAACCTGTACCCTAAACCGTACCCTAACACTAACCTGTCCCCTAACCCTAACCCGTACCCTAAACCTAACCCTAACCCTAACCCTAAACCTGACCCTAACGCTAACACTATCCCGTTCCCTAAACCTAACCCTAACCTTTAACCTAACCTGTACCCAAACCTATCCCATACCCTAACCCTAACCCTAACCTGTACCCAAACCCTAACCATAAACCTAACCCATACCCTAACCCTAAAACTAACCCGTACCCTATCCCCAACCCTAACACTAAACCGTAACGTAACCCTGTCCCTAAATCTAAACCTGACCTGAAACCTAACCCTAACCCTGACTCTAACACTAACCCTACCCATAACCCGCACCCTAAACCTAACCCTAACCCTAACCCTAAAAGTACCCTAACCCTAAACCTAACCCTAACCCAAACACTAACCCTAACCCGTACTCTAACCTAACCCTAACCCTAACCCTAACCCTAACCCTAACCCTGACCCTAACCCTATCCCTAACCCTAAACAGTACCCTAAACCTAACCCGTAGCCTAACCCTAACCCTAACCCTAACCCGTACCCTAATCCTAACCTAAACCTAACTCGTACCCTAACCCTAACCCTAATCCTGACCCTAACCCTAACCCTAACCCGTACCCTAAGTCTAACCCATACCCTAACCCTAACCCTAAACCTAACCCTAACCCTAATCCCTACCCTAAACCTAACCCTATCCCTTGACCTAACCCGTACCCAACCCTATCCCGTAACCTAACCCTAAACCTAACCCGTACCCAAAACCTAACAGTAACCCTAACCCATACCCTAGCGCTAACCCTAACCCTAACACTAACCCTATCCCTAACCCGCACCCTAAACCTAAACCTAACCCTAACCCTAAACATAACCCTTACCCGTACCCTAAATCTAACCCATACCCTAACCCTAACCCTAACCTTAACAGTAACCCTGACCAGTAACCTAACCCTAAAACTAACCCGTACCCTAACTCCAACCCTAAACCTAACCCGTACCATAACCCTATCCCTAAGCTAACCCTAACCCTAAACCTAACCCTAAACCGTACCCTAACCCTAAACCTAACCCTCACCCTCATCAAAACCTAACCCTAAGCCTTACCCTAACCCTAACCGGTAATCTAAACGTAACCCTAACCCTAAACTTAACCCGCATGCTAACCCTATCCCGTACCCTAAACCTAACACTATACTGTACCCTAACCCTAAACCTAAACCTAACACTAAACATAACCTTTAACCATACCCTATCCCTAACCAATACCCTAACCCTAACCCTAACTTTAACCGTAACCCTAACCCGTACCCTAACCCTAAAACTACCCCGTACCCTAACCCCAACCCTATCCCTAACCCTAACCCTAACACTAACCCACACCCTAAACCTAAACCTAACCCGTATCCTAACCCTAACCCGTACGGTTACCCGTACCTTAACCCTAACCATAACCCATACCCTAACCTGTACCTAACCCTAAACCTAACCTGTACCCTAACACGTAGCATAAACCTAACCCTAACCCTAACCCTAACCCTTAACCTAACCCATAACCTACCCTTAACCCTACCCCGTACCCTAACCCTAAACCGTACCCTAACCCTAACCCTAACCCCTAACCCTAACCATAACCCTAACCTGTACCCTAAACCTAACCCTAACCCTAACTCTTACCCTAACCCTAACCCTGACCCTAACCCTAACCCTAACCTGTACCCTAAACCGTACCCTAACCCTAACCTGTCCCCTAACCCTAACCCATACCCTAAACCTAACCCTAACCCTAAACCTGACCCTAACGCTAACACTATCCCGTTCCCTAAACCTAACCCTAACCTTTTACCTAACCTGTACCCAAACCTATCCCGTACCCTAACCCTAACCCTAACCTGTACCCAAACCCTAACCATAAACCTAACCCATACCCTAACCCTAAAACTAACCCGTATCCTCTCCCCAACCTAACCCTAAACCGTAACGTAACCCTGTCCCTAACTCTAAACCTGACCTGAAACGTAACCCTAACCCTGACTCTAACACTAACCCTACCCCTAACCCGCACCCTAAACCTAACCCTAACCCTAAACCTAAAAGTACCCTAACCCTAAACCTAACCCTAACCCAAACACTAACCCTAACCCGTACACTAACCCTAACCCTAACCCTAACCCTAACCCTAACCCTAACCCTGACCCTAACCCTATCCCTAACCCTAAACAGTACCCTAAACCTAACCCGTAGCCTAACCCTAACCCTAATCCTAACCCGTACCCTAAACCTAACCTAACCCTAACTCGTACCCTAACCCTAACCCTAATTCTGACCCTAACCCTAACCCTAACCCGTACCCTAAGTCTAACCCATACCCTAACCCTAACCCTAAACCTAACCCTAACCCTAATCCCTACCCTAAACCTAACCCTATCCCTTGACCTAACCCGTACCCAACCCTATCCCGTAACCTAACCCTAAACCTAACCCATACCCAAACCCTAACAGTAACCCTAACCCATACCCTAGCGCTAACCCTAACCCTAACACTAACCCTATCCCTAACCCCCACACTAAACCTAAACCTAACCCTAACCCTAAACATAACCCTTACCCGTACCCTAAATTTAACCCATATCCTAACCCTAACCCTAACCTTAACAGTAACCCTGACCAGTAACCTAACCCTAAAACTAACCCGTACCCTAACTCCAACCCTAAACCTAACCCGTACCATAACCCTATCCCTAAGCTAACCCTAACCCTAAACCTAACCCTAAACCGTACCCTAACCCTAAACCTACCCTAACCCTCATCAAAACCTAACCCTAAGCCTTACCCTAACCCTAACCGGTAATCTAAACGTAACCCTAACCCTAAACTTAACCCGTACGCTAACCCTATCCCGTACCCTAAACCTAACACTATACCGTACCCTAACCCTAAACCTAACCCTAACACTAAACATAACCTTTAACCGTACCCTATCCCTAACCAATACCCTAACCCTAACCCTAACTTTAACCGTAACCCTAACCCGTACCCTAACCCTAAAACTAACCCGTACCCTAACCCCAACCCTATCCCTAACCCTAACCCTAACCCTAACCCACACCCTAAACCTAACCCTAACCCGTATCCTAACCCTAACCCGTACGGATACCCGTACCTTAACCCTAACCATAACCCGTACCCTAACCAGAACCTAACCCTAAACCTAACCTGTACCCTAACACGTAGCATAAACCTAACCCTAACCCTAACCCTAACACTTAACCTAACCCATACCCTACCCTTAACCCTACCCCGTACCCTAACCCTAAACCGTACCCTAACCCTAAACCTAACCCCTAACCCTAACCCTAAACTGTACCCTAAACATAACCCTAACCCTAACTCTTACCCTAACCCTAACCCTGACCCTAACCCTAACCCTAACCTGTACCCTAAACCGTACCCTAACCCTAACCTGTCCCCTAACCTTAACCCGTACCCTAAACCTAAGCCTAACCCTAATCCTGACCCTAACGCTAACACTATCCCGTTCCCTAAACCTAACCCTAACCTTTAACCTAACCTGTACCCAAACCTATCCCGTACCCTAACCCTAACCCTAACCTGTACCCAAACCCTAACCATAAACCTAACCCATACCCTAACCATAAAACTAACCCGTACCCTATCCCCAACCCTAACCCTAAGCCATAACGTAACCCTGTCCCTAACTCTAAACCTGACCTGAAACCTAACCCTAACCCTGACTCTAACACTAACCCTACCCCTAACCCGCACCCTAAACCTAACCCTAACCCTAACCCTAAAAGTACCCTAACCCTAAACCTAACCCTAACCCAAACACTAACCCTACCCGTACTCTAACCTAACCCTAACCCTAACCCTAACCCTGACCCTAACCCTATCCCTAACCCTAAACAGTACCCTAAACCTAACCCGTAGCCTAACCCTAACCCTAACCCTAATCCGTACCCTAAACCTAACCTAACCCTAACTCGTACCCTAACCCTAACCCTAATCCTGACCCTAACCCTAACCCTAACCCGTACCCTAAGTCTAACCCATACCCTAACCCTAACCCTAAACCTAACCCTAACCCTAATCCCTACCCTAAACCTAACCCTATCCCTTGACCTAACCCGTACCCAACCCTATCCCGTAACCTAACCCTAAACCTAACCCATACCCAAACCCTAACAGTAACCCTAACCCATACCCTAGCGCTAACCCTAACCCTAACACTAACCCTATCCCTAACCCGCACCCTAAACCTAAATCTAACCCTAACCCTAAACATAACCCTTACCCGTACCCTAAATCTCACCCATACCCTAACCCTAACCCTAACCTTAACAGTAACCCTGACCAGTAACCCAACCCTAAAACTAACCCGTACCCTAACTCCAACCCTAAACCTAACCCGTACCATAACCCTATCCCTAAGCTAACCCTAACCCTAAACCTAACCCTAAACCGTACCCTAACCCTAAACCTAACCCTAACCCTCATCAAAACCTAACCCTAAGCCTTACCCTAACCCTAACCCGTAATCTAAACGTAACCCTAACCCTAAACTTAACCCGTACGCTAACCCTATCCCGTACCCTAAACCTAACACTATACCGTACCCTAACCCTAAACCTAACCCTAACACTAAACATAACCTTTAACCGTACCCTATCCCTAACCAATACCCTAACCCTAACCCTAACTTTAACCGTAACCCTAACCCGTACCCTAACCCTAAAACTAACCCGTACCCTAACCCCAACCCTATCCCTAACCCTAACCCTAACCCTAACCCACACCCTAAACCTAACCCTAACCCGTATCCTAACCTTAACCCGTACGGTTACGCGTACCTTAACCCTAACCATAACCCGTACCATAACCCGTACCTAACCCTAAACCTAACCTGTACCCTAACACGTAGCATAACCCTAACCCTAACCCTAACCCTAACCCTTAACCTAACCCATAACCTACCCTTAACCCTACCCCGTACCCTAACCCTAAACCGTACCCTAACCCTAACCCTAACCCCTAACCCTAACCCTAACCTGTACCCTAAACCTAACCCTAACCCTAACTCTTACCCTAACCCTAACCCTGACCCTAACCCTAACCCTAACCTGTACCCTAAACCGTACCCTAACACTAACCTGTCCCCTAACCCTAACCCGTACCCTAAACCTAACCCTAACCCTAACCCTAAACCTGACCCTAACGCTAACACTATCCCGTTCCCTAAACCTAACCCTAACCTTTAACCTAACCTGTACCCAAACCTATCCCATACCCTAACCCTAACCCTAACCTGTACCCAAACCCTAACCATAAACCTAACCCATACCCTAACCCTAAAACTAACCCGTACCCTATCCCCAACCCTAACACTAAACCGTAACGTAACCCTGTCCCTAAATCTAAACCTGACCTGAAACCTAACCCTAACCCTGACTCTAACACTAACCCTACCCATAACCCGCACCCTAAACCTAACCCTAACCCTAACCCTAAAAGTACCCTAACCCTAAACCTAACCCTAACCCAAACACTAACCCTAACCCGTACTCTAACCTAACCCTAACCCTAACCCTAACCCTAACCCTAACCCTGACCCTAACCCTATCCCTAACCCTAAACAGTACCCTAAACCTAACCCGTAGCCTAACCCTAACCCTAACCCTAACCCGTACCCTAATCCTAACCTAAACCTAACTCGTACCCTAACCCTAACCCTAATCCTGACCCTAACCCTAACCCTAACCCGTACCCTAAGTCTAACCCATACCCTAACCCTAACCCTAAACCTAACCCTAACCCTAATCCCTACCCTAAACCTAACCCTATCCCTTGACCTAACCCGTACCCAACCCTATCCCGTAACCTAACCCTAAACCTAACCCGTACCCAAAACCTAACAGTAACCCTAACCCATACCCTAGCGCTAACCCTAACCCTAACACTAACCCTATCCCTAACCCGCACCCTAAACCTAAACCTAACCCTAACCCTAAACATAACCCTTACCCGTACCCTAAATCTAACCCATACCCTAACCCTAACCCTAACCTTAACAGTAACCCTGACCAGTAACCTAACCCTAAAACTAACCCGTACCCTAACTCCAACCCTAAACCTAACCCGTACCATAACCCTATCCCTAAGCTAACCCTAACCCTAAACCTAACCCTAAACCGTACCCTAACCCTAAACCTAACCCTCACCCTCATCAAAACCTAACCCTAAGCCTTACCCTAACCCTAACCGGTAATCTAAACGTAACCCTAACCCTAAACTTAACCCGCATGCTAACCCTATCCCGTACCCTAAACCTAACACTATACTGTACCCTAACCCTAAACCTAAACCTAACACTAAACATAACCTTTAACCATACCCTATCCCTAACCAATACCCTAACCCTAACCCTAACTTTAACCGTAACCCTAACCCGTACCCTAACCCTAAAACTACCCCGTACCCTAACCCCAACCCTATCCCTAACCCTAACCCTAACACTAACCCACACCCTAAACCTAAACCTAACCCGTATCCTAACCCTAACCCGTACGGTTACCCGTACCTTAACCCTAACCATAACCCATACCCTAACCTGTACCTAACCCTAAACCTAACCTGTACCCTAACACGTAGCATAAACCTAACCCTAACCCTAACCCTAACCCTTAACCTAACCCATAACCTACCCTTAACCCTACCCCGTACCCTAACCCTAAACCGTACCCTAACCCTAACCCTAACCCCTAACCCTAACCATAACCCTAACCTGTACCCTAAACCTAACCCTAACCCTAACTCTTACCCTAACCCTAACCCTGACCCTAACCCTAACCCTAACCTGTACCCTAAACCGTACCCTAACCCTAACCTGTCCCCTAACCCTAACCCATACCCTAAACCTAACCCTAACCCTAAACCTGACCCTAACGCTAACACTATCCCGTTCCCTAAACCTAACCCTAACCTTTTACCTAACCTGTACCCAAACCTATCCCGTACCCTAACCCTAACCCTAACCTGTACCCAAACCCTAACCATAAACCTAACCCATACCCTAACCCTAAAACTAACCCGTATCCTCTCCCCAACCTAACCCTAAACCGTAACGTAACCCTGTCCCTAACTCTAAACCTGACCTGAAACGTAACCCTAACCCTGACTCTAACACTAACCCTACCCCTAACCCGCACCCTAAACCTAACCCTAACCCTAAACCTAAAAGTACCCTAACCCTAAACCTAACCCTAACCCAAACACTAACCCTAACCCGTACACTAACCCTAACCCTAACCCTAACCCTAACCCTAACCCTAACCCTGACCCTAACCCTATCCCTAACCCTAAACAGTACCCTAAACCTAACCCGTAGCCTAACCCTAACCCTAATCCTAACCCGTACCCTAAACCTAACCTAACCCTAACTCGTACCCTAACCCTAACCCTAATTCTGACCCTAACCCTAACCCTAACCCGTACCCTAAGTCTAACCCATACCCTAACCCTAACCCTAAACCTAACCCTAACCCTAATCCCTACCCTAAACCTAACCCTATCCCTTGACCTAACCCGTACCCAACCCTATCCCGTAACCTAACCCTAAACCTAACCCATACCCAAACCCTAACAGTAACCCTAACCCATACCCTAGCGCTAACCCTAACCCTAACACTAACCCTATCCCTAACCCCCACACTAAACCTAAACCTAACCCTAACCCTAAACATAACCCTTACCCGTACCCTAAATTTAACCCATATCCTAACCCTAACCCTAACCTTAACAGTAACCCTGACCAGTAACCTAACCCTAAAACTAACCCGTACCCTAACTCCAACCCTAAACCTAACCCGTACCATAACCCTATCCCTAAGCTAACCCTAACCCTAAACCTAACCCTAAACCGTACCCTAACCCTAAACCTACCCTAACCCTCATCAAAACCTAACCCTAAGCCTTACCCTAACCCTAACCGGTAATCTAAACGTAACCCTAACCCTAAACTTAACCCGTACGCTAACCCTATCCCGTACCCTAAACCTAACACTATACCGTACCCTAACACTAAACCTAACCCTAACACTAAACATAACCTTTAACCGTACCCTATCCCTAACCAATACCCTAACCCTAACCCTAACTTTAACCGTAACACTAACCCGTACCCTAACCCTAAAACTAACCCGTACCCTAACCCCAACCCTATCCCTAACCCTAACCCTAACACTAACCCACACCCTAAACCTAACCCTAACCCGTATCCTAATCCTAACCCGTACGGTTACCTGTACCTTAACCCTAACCATAACCCGTACCCTAACCTGTACCTAACCCTAAACCTAACCTGTACCCTAACACGTAGCATAAAACTAACCCTAACCCTAACCCTAACCCTTAACCTAACCCATACCCTACCCTTAACCCTACCCCGTACCCTAACCCTAAACCGTACCCTAACCCTAACCCTAACCCCTAACCCTAACCCTAACTGTACCCTAAACCTAACCCTAACCCTAACTCTTACCCTAACCCTAACCCTGACCCTAACCCTAACCCTAACCTGTACCCTAAACCGTACACTAACCCTAACCTGTTCCCTAACCGTAACCCGTACCCTAAACCTAACCCTAACCCTAACCCAAAACCTGACCCTAACGCTAACACTATCCCGTTCCCTAAACCTAACCCTAACCTTTAACCTAACCTGTACCCAAACCTATCCCGTACCCTAACCCTAACCCTAACCTGTACCCAAACCCTAACCATAAACCTAACCCATACCCTAACCCTAAAACTAACCCGTACCCTATCCCCAACCCTAACACTAAACCGTAACGTAACCCTGTCCCTAACTCTAAACCTGACCTGAAACCTAACCCTAACCCTGACTCTAACACTAACCCTACCCCTAACCCGCACCCTAAACCTAACCGTAACCCTAACCCTAAAAGTACCCTAACCCTAAACCTAACCCTAACCCAAACACTAACCCTAACCCGTACTCTAACCTAACCCTAACCCTAACCCTAACCCTAACCCTAACCCTGACCCTAACCCTATCCCTAACCCTAAACAGTACCCTAAACCTAACCCGTAGCCTAACCCTAACCCTAACCCTAACCCTAACCCGTACCCTAATCCTAACCTAAACCTAACTCGTACCCTAACCCTAACCCTAATCCTGACCCTAACCCTAACCCTAACCCGTACCCTAAGTCTAACCCATACCCTAACCCTAACCCTAAACCTAACCCTAACCCTAATCCCTACCCTAAACCTAACCCTATCCCTTGACCTAACCCGTACCCAACCCTATGCCGTAACCTAACCCTAAACCTAACCCGTACCCAAACCCTAACAGTAACCCTAACCCATACCCTAGCGCTAACCCTAACCCTAACACTAACCCTATCCTTAACCCGCACCCTAAACCTAAACCTAACCCTAACCCTAAACATAACCCTTACCCGTACCCTAAATCTAACCCATACCCTAACCCTAACCCTAACCTTAACAGTAACCCTGACCAGTAACCTAACCCTAAAACTAACCCGTACCCTAACTCCAACCCTAAACCTAACCCGTACCATTACCCTATCCCTAAGCTAACCCTAACCCTAAACCTAACCCTAAACCGTACCCTAACCCTAAACCTAACCCTCACCCTCATCAAAACCTAACCCTAAGCCTTACCCTAACCCTAACCGGTAATCTAAACGTAACCCTAACCCTAAACTTAACCCGCATGCTAACCCTATCCCGTACCCTAAACCTAACACTATACTGTACCCTAACCCTAAACCTAAACCTAACACTAAACATAACCTTTAACTGTACCCTATCCCTAACCAATACCCTAACCCTAACCCTAACTTTAACCGTAACCCTAACCCGTACCCTAACCCTAAAACTACCCCGTACCCTAACCCCAACCCTATCCCTAACCCTAACCCTAACACTAACCCACACCCTAAACCTAAACCTAACCCGTATCCTAACCCTAACCCGTACGGTTACCCGTACCTTAACCCTAACCATAACCCGTACCCTAACCTGTACCTAACCCTAAACCTAACCTGTACCCTAACACGTAGCATAAACCTAACCCTAACCCTAACCCTAACCCTTAACCTAACCCATAACCTACACTTAACCCTACCCCGTACCCTAACCCTAAACCGTACCCTAACCCTAACCCTAACCCCTAACTCTAACCCTAACCCTAACCTGTACCCTAAACCTAACCCTAACCCTAACTCTTACCCTAACCCTAACCCTGACCCTAACCCTAACCCTAACCTGTACCCTAAACCGTACCCTAACCCTAACCTGTCCCCTAACCCTAACCCGTACCCTAAACCTAACCCTAACCCTAAACCTGACCCTAACGCTAACACTATCCCGTTCCCTAAACCTAACCCTAACCTTTTACCTAACCTGTACCCAAACCTATCCCGTACCCTAACCCTAACCCTAACCTGTACCCAAACCCTAACCATAAACCTAACCCATACCATAACCCTAAAACTAACCCGTATCCTCTCCCCAACCTAACCCTAAACCGTAACGTAACCCTGTCCCTAACTCTAAACCTGACCTGAAACCTAACCCTAACCCTGACTCTAACACTAACCCTACCCCTAACCCGCACCCTAAACCTAACCCTAACCCTAACCCTAAAAGTACCCTAACCCTAAACCTAACCCTAACCCAAACACTAACCCTACCCGTACTCTAACCTAACCCTAACCCTAACCCTAACCCTGACCCTAACCCTATCCCTAACCCTAAACAGTACCCTAAACCTAACCCGTAGCCTAACCCTAACCCTAACCCTAATCCGTACCCTAAACCTAACCTAACCCTAACTCGTACCCTAACCCTAACCCTAATCCTGACCCTAACCCTAACCCTAACCCGTACCCTAAGTCTAACCCATACCCTAACCCTAACCCTAAACCTAACCCTAACCCTAATCCCTACCCTAAACCTAACCCTATCCCTTGACCTAACCCGTACCCAACCCTATCCCGTAACCTAACCCTAAACCTAACCCATACCCAAACCCTAACAGTAACCCTAACCCATACCCTAGCGCTAACCCTAACCCTAACACTAACCCTATCCCTAACCCGCACCCTAAACCTAAATCTAACCCTAACCCTAAACATAACCCTTACCCGTACCCTAAATCTCACCCATACCCTAACCCTAACCCTAACCTTAACAGTAACCCTGACCAGTAACCCAACCCTAAAACTAACCCGTACCCTAACTCCAACCCTAAACCTAACCCGTACCATAACCCTATCCCTAAGCTAACCCTAACCCTAAACCTAACCCTAAACCGTACCCTAACCCTAAACCTAACCCTAACCCTCATCAAAACCTAACCCTAAGCCTTACCCTAACCCTAACCCGTAATCTAAACGTAACCCTAACCCTAAACTTAACCCGTACGCTAACCCTATCCCGTACCCTAAACCTAACACTATACCGTACCCTAACCCTAAACCTAACCCTAACACTAAACATAACCTTTAACCGTACCCTATCCCTAACCAATACCCTAACCCTAACCCTAACTTTAACCGTAACCCTAACCCGTACCCTAACCCTAAAACTAACCCGTACCCTAACCCCAACCCTATCCCTAACCCTAACCCTAACCCTAACCCACACCCTAAACCTAACCCTAACCCGTATCCTAACCTTAACCCGTACGGTTACGCGTACCTTAACCCTAACCATAATCCGTACCATAACCCGTACCTAACCCTAAACCTAACCTGTACCCTAACACGTAGCATAACCCTAACCCTAACCCTAACCCTAACCCTAACCCTTAACCTAACCCATAACCTACCCTTAACCCTACCCCGTACCCTAACCCTAAACCGTACCCTAACCCTAACCCTAACCCCTAACCCTAACCCTAACCTGTACCCTAAACCTAACCCTAACCCTAACTCTTACCCTAACCCTAACCCTGACCCTAACCCTAACCCTAACCTGTACCCTAAACCGTACCCTAACACTAACCTGTCCCCTAACCCTAACCCGTACCCTAAACCTAACCCTAACCCTAACCCTAAACCTGACCCTAACGCTAACACTATCCCGTTCCCTAAACCTAACCCTAACCTTTAACCTAACCTGTACCCAAACCTATCCCATACCCTAACCCTAACCCTAACCTGTACCCAAACCCTAACCATAAACCTAACCCATACCCTAACCCTAAAACTAACCCGTACCCTATCCCCAACCCTAACACTAAACCGTAACGTAACCCTGTCCCTAAATCTAAACCTGACCTGAAACCTAACCCTAACCCTGACTCTAACACTAACCCTA
Organism: Urocyon cinereoargenteus; assembly: GCA_032313775.1. Lineage (NCBI taxonomy): Eukaryota > Metazoa > Chordata > Mammalia > Carnivora > Canidae > Urocyon > Urocyon cinereoargenteus. Next base: position 984,314 of record JAVLSZ010000094.1, on the reverse strand, counting down.
CCCATAACCCGCACCCTAAACCTAACCCTAACCCTAACCCTAAAAGTACCCTAACCCTAAACCTAACCCTAACCCAAACACTAACCCTAACCCGTACTCTAACCTAACCCTAACCCTAACCCTAACCCTAACCCTAACCCTGACCCTAACCCTATCCCTAACCCTAAACAGTACCCTAAACCTAACCCGTAGCCTAACCCTAACCCTAACCCTAACCCGTACCCTAATCCTAACCTAAACCTAACTCGTACCCTAACCCTAACCCTAATCCTGACCCTAACCCTAACCCTAACCCGTACCCTAAGTCTAACCCATACCCTAACCCTAACCCTAAACCTAACCCTAACCCTAATCCCTACCCTAAACCTAACCCTATCCCTTGACCTAACCCGTACCCAACCCTATCCCGTAACCTAACCCTAAACCTAACCCGTACCCAAAACCTAACAGTAACCCTAACCCATACCCTAGCGCTAACCCTAACCCTAACACTAACCCTATCCCTAACCCGCACCCTAAACCTAAACCTAACCCTAACCCTAAACATAACCCTTACCCGTACCCTAAATCTAACCCATACCCTAACCCTAACCCTAACCTTAACAGTAACCCTGACCAGTAACCTAACCCTAAAACTAACCCGTACCCTAACTCCAACCCTAAACCTAACCCGTACCATAACCCTATCCCTAAGCTAACCCTAACCCTAAACCTAACCCTAAACCGTACCCTAACCCTAAACCTAACCCTCACCCTCATCAAAACCTAACCCTAAGCCTTACCCTAACCCTAACCGGTAATCTAAACGTAACCCTAACCCTAAACTTAACCCGCATGCTAACCCTATCCCGTACCCTAAACCTAACACTATACTGTACCCTAACCCTAAACCTAAACCTAACACTAAACATAACCTTTAACCATACCCTATCCCTAACCAATACCCTAACCCTAACCCTAACTTTAACCGTAACCCTAACCCGTACCCTAACCCTAAAACTACCCCGTACCCTAACCCCAACCCTATCCCTAACCCTAACCCTAACACTAACCCACACCCTAAACCTAAACCTAACCCGTATCCTAACCCTAACCCGTACGGTTACCCGTACCTTAACCCTAACCATAACCCATACCCTAACCTGTACCTAACCCTAAACCTAACCTGTACCCTAACACGTAGCATAAACCTAACCCTAACCCTAACCCTAACCCTTAACCTAACCCATAACCTACCCTTAACCCTACCCCGTACCCTAACCCTAAACCGTACCCTAACCCTAACCCTAACCCCTAACCCTAACCATAACCCTAACCTGTACCCTAAACCTAACCCTAACCCTAACTCTTACCCTAACCCTAACCCTGACCCTAACCCTAACCCTAACCTGTACCCTAAACCGTACCCTAACCCTAACCTGTCCCCTAACCCTAACCCATACCCTAAACCTAACCCTAACCCTAAACCTGACCCTAACGCTAACACTATCCCGTTCCCTAAACCTAACCCTAACCTTTTACCTAACCTGTACCCAAACCTATCCCGTACCCTAACCCTAACCCTAACCTGTACCCAAACCCTAACCATAAACCTAACCCATACCCTAACCCTAAAACTAACCCGTATCCTCTCCCCAACCTAACCCTAAACCGTAACGTAACCCTGTCCCTAACTCTAAACCTGACCTGAAACGTAACCCTAACCCTGACTCTAACACTAACCCTACCCCTAACCCGCACCCTAAACCTAACCCTAACCCTAAACCTAAAAGTACCCTAACCCTAAACCTAACCCTAACCCAAACACTAACCCT